>BSBK01001277.1:2205000-2320000 GCA_027943335.1 Chamaecyparis obtusa | reverse complement strand
CTTTAATGATTTTCATGTTTATTACACTTCATCTCATTATTAGCATTTGACTATATATATTTCTTTACTGCTCATTCTTGAGTACATTATTTTGATGATTATTTAACCACGCATGGCTACACCTTGGGTGTTACTATGGAATTGTTTATGGATCCTACGAATAAATCATTCTTGGTTGTCAATAGTAATTCTTTTTATATTTGTTCAAGTGTAAAATGTGTGCTAATAAATTTAGTAATGTAAACTATGTGAGATGTGTTCATTAATTTAACATTTCTACACTAACATTAGAAATACAAGAGAAAGAGGGGCTTCCAGGCGTAACTCTCAATATAACCTAAGTTAGATTAGCAAAATCCCAAGAAGATAAGGGGATGCTAATGCTAAACCCAAATTCTACTAAGGAATTACACAATCAAGTGCTCTTTCATGCAATGTAAGATTTGATTAAGGTTGTATACATGCACTTGTAAAATTAAACTAATTGATTTAGCAAGATAAGAAATAGAGATCTAGGTGCTAAACGTAAGAAATCAACCTAATTAAGATGTGAAAATAGATCTAAACTAAGATATGGAATAGATAATGAGGTACTCACCTTGAAGTATGAAGATAAATATGCTTTTCTGCTCTGAAAACTATTGTTATGGACCTGTAGCTGACTTTTTTATTGCGGATCTTTGATCACGACTGAACCCCATAAAATGCTAAAAATCGTAGGCTTCCAAGAACAAGTCTACCATGTCACCGTGTTCTAGAATAGGTCGACCAAGTCACCGTGTTCCTGGGGCACTTTATTGAAGTCAACCCAAATTTTTCTGGTAGATCTCTATCTGCAACTTCTAGATCTGTACGTGCAATTCTGAGATCCTACTCCTACACACAGAAAATTAGGTTTTGGGGTTGGTGGATAAGGGCTTACCTTGGTCAAGCTCTAGATTGAGGAATTGACTTTGAATTGAAATGTAAATGTGTAAATGAAATAAGACAAATGTAAATATTCACCTTGCTTGAAGAAACCCTTGCCAATAAGAATTTTGTTGTGTTTGTATATTGATCTTGAACTTGCAATGTGGGAAATCTCCACAAATGCTATGGATCTACTAAAATTACTTCATGGAGCCATGGATGTAAGTGTGCATCAAATGAAGAAGATGATGAATGCCTTAATGTAGATCTCCTCCCTTGATGGCCAATAATATGCTAGATCTTGAAGAGGAAAGATACCCACAAAGGATCCTTGAATCTTTTGAAGACTTGAATGCTTGAATGTGAGATTGCTATCATGAATCATCCTTCTCCAAAATGAGGTGCCTAGGCTTCCTTTTATACTAGTTTCTAGGCAGGAAAACAAAGCAAGTTGATGAGGTCACCAAATTTCACAAATTAAATCCTTGAGACAACACCAGGCTTGAGGCTCACAATCCTTAGAGAATAGGTCAACTTGGTTGACCTATTCCAGGGGTGGCCTACAAAGAGCCAACATTGAGGTCTTAGAAATTGTACAGATGAAAGCAGGAAAGATAGGGTTGAACAAGAGAAAAAGGGAACTGAGCACGAATCCATCCATGATCCAAAAATTTGATAAAGGACTAAGCTAAAAGGTCTTAAATGAGGAGTGAATCCATTTTAAGATGATACATTTATCCCCTACTTTAGCAGGAGTATGCGTTAGCTCATACGAGCGGTAAAGTAGATCAAAAGCAAGAGATGATCTCATTGTGATTAAGGAGAAAAAAAAACCATCATTCCCCCAATAGACTTGAGACTTTATCATATCCAAAATCATAATGAGAGAGAGAGAGAGAGAGAGAGAGAGAGAGAGAGAGAGAGATCACCTCACCCAATAAGGCTTGTGTTCCCTATCATGAACCACACCAAAGGGATAAGATTAAATATTCTAGCTGGTTTGTATGCCCAATAGTCATTCCCATAAAAATAAAAGGGGTAGGATCAAATGGTCTAAAGGGTTTGTGTGCCCAATAGTTAACCCTACAAACTTTGTGCCTTGTGGTGGCTTTACATCCCCATGATATAGTACTCCTATACCATGAGAATAGTTTTTCTATGTGCTAGGATAGGTCAAATGGTCTAGCAAGTGTGTGTGGCAGTCAACCATTCCAAGACATATAGAAAGAGTAAATGGCCCTAGCAAGTTGTGTTATGCTAGTGTACTTCTATATGTTATGCTTGAAATGAATAAAAACATATGAAAATAATGGGACCATGTATGCCCCCTCCCTTAAGATGGAAAAATAAGTTCTTATTTTGGCATCTTAAGGAAGTGGTGAAGAAGGATAAAGAAATTTCAACATCAAGATAATATCCACAAGCAACACCCAATCCAAGCCAAAGAGGTTAGAGATCCTATGAGGCCATAGAAAGGAAGAATGCAACAAGATACCATGCAATAAGTGAAAAATAAAATCCCTATAAAGGATACATACTTTGTGAGGCTCCAAGGTAAGTGACTTATCTACCATGAAAACCCAATTGTAAGATTAGATCTCACATGATAAACAAATAACACATAACCAAAGGAAAAGTGATCCTTGGGAGAATGAGAGATGAATATGATTCCCTTTCCCTCCAAGTTTAGGAACTGTATCATCTTAAAATAGAAGCACTTCCATGTTAAGAGCGTTTAGCCCTTCGAGTAAGTGGTTTGGGGTCATGTTGAGTGCCTTGATCGGGTCTTTGCATGTATTTGGCTTTCTCCCCGCTTTCCACTTCTTCCCTGCACTCGATTTCTTCATTCTAGGTAAAATTAGGGTTAGGATCCCAAGGATTCTCCTTAATTTCCCTCTTCCATGGCTCTATTTTCTAGGTAGGATTTAGAAATAGGTCCTCCTCATCTTCATCATAGTCATCATAGGATTTTATGTCTATCTCTGACATTTTGTCCTGTTCTGATATCATTTCTAGGTTTCTGGGCATCCCTAGGACCTCTTGACCTGATTCTGATTGAATCTGGGCCCAGGGTCAAATTTGAGGTTGATCCTGACTCGGTCAAGATCAAGGTTGAACTTGACTAGGCTAGGTCCAACCTCAATTTTTCCCCCCTCATTCAAATTTCCAGAATCTTGGATTTTCGGGCATCGGGCTTTCGGGATATTTATTTTCCCACCTTTGGGTTAGCCATTTCGAGTTTCGGGATGGTAAATCCTCTAATTTTATTTAATCTAGTTATATTTTCTAAAGGTTAGGACCTAATTGGGATTTAATCCTCCAAGGTGGCCCCTCTAGAGGATTGTGCCCTAGTTCACTATAAAAGGAGGCCTTCCTCTCTCATTTTCACATCCACAATCAAGCAATTGACATCACATCACAAGCAATTCATGAGCAAGCTCTCAAGTGCAAGAAATTAAATTCAAGCATTCAAGCAAGTCTTCAAGCATTCAAGTGTTCAAGTATTCATCCATCAAGGAGATCCATTGTTAGCTATTGAAGGATTCAATCTCTTTGGAACCCCCTTTTATGATCCATCCTTCTACATTCATTCAAGCCTTCTCATATGAAAAGATCAAGTCAAGATTGGTGTTGAAGATCAAATGTCATTGATTGGAGACATCCTACATTCATTTAAGCATTCCTACTTGTGGATTTGAGGATTCGAATCCTCTACAAGGACTTCAACATAAGTGAGGTGATTTGTTTCAATTACTTTGTTTATGCACACTATATTTCAATTCAATTTCAAGGTTAATTCCTAAATTGGGGTTTGACCAAGGTAAACCCCCCATACAACAAAAAACCCCATTTTCTTATAGTTATAGGTGCGGAATTTTGGATCTAAGGGCAAATTTGGATTCCCTTTTCGGCAAACTTCTGAGATTTGCGAACAGAATTCAAATCAAACTTCAAATAAAGAATGAAGTATTTGACCTTTTATGAGGGTCAAACTTGACCTGAGCTCATCTTGGAGTAAGATTTTTGGGTTTTCTCTATCTCAGCATTTCCAGTCTGGACCAAGTTGCAGAATTACTCGAAAGTATACACAGACATCAGAATTTGACATTTTCCAGATTCTCCCTAGTTTGAGGTTAGTATTTGTATTTCAATTATTTCATATTTCAAGCATAATTTCATTCATAGAGAAATATTGGATTTACTCTCTCTCTCTCTCTTCCATATTACTCATAAATTGATTTGATTGTGTATTAACCTCTTGGTTGATCAAATTGGATCTCTTCTTTGGGAATTTGAGTTTGAGAATAGATCTCATATTTCCCCCTTTCTATTTGAATAGTGGTGAATCCATTTTACAACTATTCATTTTGGTGAACCCGACATACTTACTCTCTTTTCTTTTGTGGAATTGGATGCCTTATTGTGCTTTCCTTTTATCTTGTTAGTATTAGATTTTTCCTTTGTGTTAGATCTTGCATGCTAATTAGATTTCATATTCATGCTTTATGTGTCCTTAGTTTAGTTCATTTGCATTACATTGGTTTATGAGCTTTACTACCACTAGTCCTATTTATAATATTCTAGTTAGAAGAAGTCATAGACTCATGGGTGCCTTTGATCCTAAATCTTCCTCTCCTTTCCTTAGGATCCTAGATGATAACTTGATTCTTCATGATTCCAATCCTACTATGGAGCAAAACTCTTCTCACTCATCTCATGATGAGGATGACACTTTAAGAGTTCCTCCTGAGAAAGTCCAAAAACTTTCCACTGAACTTGATAAAATGGGTAATTGGCTTCTTCAAGAGAACCATAATCAAGATTCCATTCAAGCTATAAAGGCTCTTAAGAAAGTTCTCTATGATAGTGATCAAGGTGTTAACCTCTTGCGTGGTATTACTCACCTTGTGCATTCAAATGTTAAACTTTTAGTTCAAGAAGCTCAAGATTTAGGGTTGATTCCTCCTATCACTAGTGTTTAACCTCCTTCTAATCCTTTACCTAGTATTCCTACCTATACTCCTCCTTTGGTGACTGTGGCGATTCCCTCTACTCCTATGAGTGTTCCTCCTATGTCCCTTCCTACATGACAACCTTCATATCATAATGTTCCTTTTACTTATTCCAATCCGCTTCCAACTATAGTTCCTAGTGTTCCTCCAGTTGTGGCTTCTATTCTTGCAGCTTCTTACACTTTACCTAGTGTGTCTAATGTTGCTACTCCTCCTATTTCCTCTAATGACTCAACAATCATTAGTTTGGCTCAGACTGTGTCATCCTTACAACAACAACTTGCTTCCTTAACTCAAAACAAGTTTAGTATTCCTACATGTGACATGGGAAGTCCCTTGTCCTGAAACATCATTCATACTCCTATTCCTCAGCAAGGTGAGATGCCTCATCTTGAGAATTATAATGGAAAAGGAGATCCTGTTCATCATGTTAAAACATTCCAAATCCTTTGTAGCGATTATGCTCATGACCATAGGATTTTAGCCAAACTATTTGCTAGAACCTTTCATGACAAGGCCTTACAATGGTATTGTTCCTTGCCTCCTTATTCTATTAATTCCTTTCCACAACTTGCTAATGCCTTTATTCAACAATTTCAAAATAATATTGGCCCACAAGTGTCTTTGACTGATTTAATGCATTGTAAACAAAGTGCTAAGGAAAAATTGACTGAATTTATTGGTAGATTTAAGCATTTGTATGCTCATATTTCCTATCTTGTTCCTGATATTGATATTCAATGTATGTTTATTTCAAATTTGCAAAAGGATATTAGAGATAAGATTTTGCTTACTAAATTTACCTCTTTTCAACAACTTTGTGTAGCGATTCATCATTATCAATTACAAGTGAGTCAATTTGAGAGCAACACTCCAATGGCTCCTATTCCAATTGATAAGAGTGATGCTACTCCTAATTCAAACAAATTTAAAAAATTCAACAACTGTGTCAAGATAAACAAACAAGTGAATGCAATTGCTGATCAAGTTGTTGTTGCATCTCACAATGTCACTTCTGCATCCACTTCTTTTTGATTAAATCATGTGTTTACTCCTCTTTCTGAATCTTTACATGTTATTATGAATAGGTTGTTAGCTGCTAGTATGATTACTTTACCTCCTATTCGACCTCTTTTACCTACTATGATTGCATCTAAATCTTTTGATCAAAATTCTTTTTGTCAATATCATCATCATAATGGTCATGATATTGAGAAATGTTATTCTTTAAAACATAAGGTTCAAGATCTAATTGATTCTAAGGCTTTATCTGTTGATAATCTGGATAGTAGTGGGAATAAATCTGTCTCTCCTCCTAATCAGTTCCTTCAAATCTATATGAACCCTTTACCTGCGCATGATACTAATACTATTGCTCAACCATCTACTATGGAAATTGTGTATGATTCAAAGATGGATGATCTCAATCATGTTGTTAATCAAGTGGAGCATGTTGATCAATCTATATCTCCACCTCAACCTCAACTTCAATATCAACCTCAGAATCAACCTCAAGTTCAATCTCAACCTCGACCAAAACCTAAACCTAAAATGAAAACTCAACCTAAACGTCGACAAAAATTTAAGAATAAGAGACCTCAGGAACTCTTGATTACCTTTGATGACTCTAAGACTATTAAAGCTCCTGATGGTCCCCTTTACATTGCTGCTAGGATAGCTCAGAAACCTACTCGTGGTTGTCTTGTTGATCCTACATCCTTAGTCAATGTTATCACTGAAGAAAATCTTTTCATGAAAAGCTTACAACGTGACTTTTATGATACATTGGATGTGTGGATTCAAACTTGCAATTATTTTCCTTTATCCATCATTTGGTTATATTACTTTACTGGTTGAACTTTGTGGAAAAATTGTGAACACTACCTTTGTTGTTATTCCTACTTTTGATCAATTTCAAGTTAAGCTAGGTTTGCCTTGGTTAACTGCCATGCATGCTGTTGCTTCACCTATCCATAAATGTCTTAAGTTCATTCACAATGAAGAAGTGAAGATGATTAATCATAGTCTATATCAACCCTCTAGGCCTAGAGATTGTGCTGCTCTAGATTTCTTTTGGCCTTCATTACCTAATTCATGTCCTCCTCGACTTGATAATCTTTTTCGATCATATCAAGCTTATAAACAACATAAATTTTTTGAATTAAGTTCACCTCCTAGGGATCTTAATCATGGTCTTTTACCTACACCCTTGATACCTCCTTTAACTATGACTTCTAGCTCTGTTAATCAAGTTCCTTCTACTGAATCTATCAAAGATCTTGTGATTATTTCTCCTATGGTTAATAATCCTATTGATCCTCCTAAAGAACCTGTGAAGGATCCTATGATTGTTCCTCCTAGTTCTCAACCTATTTCAAATAAATCAAAATGAAATCGATTTGCTAATGAACGTTGTAAACAGTGTTGTGCTCATGCTAAAGCTCAAAGATCTCTACCTTCTATGGATAAACCTATGCATAATGTGGTAGAACAGATTGTTACTAATAATGATGTTCACATGCATGATTATGATGATTCTATTCGTATCTTAGATCCTATTTTGATTAATTTGGATGAAGAAGATACTCTTGATGATACTGATGATGTTAATGATGAATATGAAACTATTGACATTGACATTGATTTACCTAATATGCTTTCATCACAATTAATTCTTACACCTAGTGTCGAACATTATGATTCTCAAGAGGATCCTTGTTTGGAACTGGCTATCATCCCTACTATGTTGGATATAGTCCCTCTTGCAAGTTACCCACCTTCCCTAAATGATATGCAACGAGATGGGGAAAGTATGCGACATGCTTGATCGACTTGTCCTTCATGGTAGCTTTGTTGTGTGTTTGCCTGCTGTACTGTGCTTCTCCCGTAATGTGTTTGCTAAATGTTGTTAGATTCTTTTATATGATCCTTGTTACTTAGTTGGTGCAAGGTGATGAAGGAATCGATACTGTTGTTAAAATTCTTCTATATGTATCTCTATTCTTCTATGCATTGTTCAATGTTATGTTGTAACTGTGCTATTGTTCGTAAATGTTTCCTTGGGTAATATTCTTGGATTCGAGATATGGTAGCACTAATTTCTTTTTGGTCTGCATGTCATGGTCCGAAAAGATTCTCCTTTGTATATCTTATGTGATCTTTCCTCCTTTGTGATTGTAGTTCTACTTTCTTTGGGGAATGATGTCAATTCATTTGCAATAATATCATATATATATTATCTTATGATCATACTGACCCCATAGTAGGTAGATCCCTTATGTGTTCTATGTATGTTTCTGTGATATTTCCCTTGATTTGTCTTCATCTAGGGGCATCTCGATGTGGAAACATAATCAGTGGAGTTGTTTATATTTCTGTTAAAGCCATTGCTCTTGTTAAAGTGTCAAAAATGACTTTAACATGGGGGCATACACTCTTCTCACCTATTGCACACACACACTTTCCAATACGCACATCTTTTTCAAGATACTTTTTCCCTTTTTGGATTAGTAATTAATCCTTAAAAGCATGGTTTTATATTTTAGGATCTCTTGATCACTCCAGTTTCAAATACACATATGTTTTGATCCCTTAAGGTTGGATATGTCCTTAAGAATGGATCTCTTTTTAGTTTTTTGATTTTATTCTTATAGAATAGAATATTCCTAAGGGTGAATCCTTGATGGGTTGACTAGTGAGTAGCCACATTCACTAGGCTGTTCAATTCCATCTTTCTAGTTGTTCCATTTTTCTGTGTGGTTCACAATGGGACATAAGTTCTCATTGGGTGAGGTAATCACACCTTCTTTCTCTCTCTAGAGATGTTTCTCATATTGTGATCTAGGAGTCGATGAAGACTTGAGTCCCTGGGGGCTTAAGGTTTCTCTTTGTCCCTTGGATTACAATAAGATTATCTTTTCATTCTGATCTCCTTTACCAAGAGTTTGCATTGAGTCCATACTCTTGCTAAAGTGGGGGATTAATGTATCATCTTAAAATGGAAGCACTTCCATGTTAAGAGCATTTAGCCCTCCGAGTAAGTGGTTTGGGGTTATGTTGAGCACCTTGATTGGGTCTTTGCATGTATTTGGCTTTCTCCCCACTTTCCACTTCTTCCCTACACTTGATTTCTTCATTCTAGGTGAAATTAGGGTTAGGATCCCAAGGATTCTCCATAATTTCCCTCTTCCATGGCTCTATTTTCTAGGTAGGATTTATAAATAGGTCCTCCTAGCCTTCATCATAGTCATCATAGGATTTTATGTCTATCCCTGACATTCTATCCTATTCTGATATCATTTCTAGGTTTCTGGGCATCCCCGAGACCTCCAGACCTAGATCTGACTGAATCTAGGCCTAGGGTCAAATTCGAGGTTGATCTTGACTAGGTCAGGATCAAGGTTGAACTTGACTAGGTTAGGTCCAACCTCAATTTTACCCCCCTCATTCAAATTTCCAAAATCTTGGATTTCTGGGCATTGAGCTTTCAAGATATTTATTTTCCCTCCTCTAGGTTAGCCATTTCGGGTTTCAAGATGGTAAATCCTCTAATTTCATTTAATCTAGGTATATTTTCTAAAGTTTAAGACTTAATTGGGATTTAATTCTCCAAGATGGCCCCTCTAGAGGATTGTGCCCTAGTTCACTATAAAAGGAGGCCTTCCTCTCTCATTTTCACATCTACAATCAAGTAATTGACATCACATCACAAGCAATTTCATGAGTGAGCTCTCGAGTGCAAGCAATTGAATTCAAGCATTCAATCAAGTCTTCAAGCATTCAAGTGTTCAAGTATTCATCCATCAAGGAGATCCATTGTTAGCTATTGAAGGATTCAATCTCTTTGGAGCCCCCTTTGATAATCCATCCTTCTACATTCATTCAAGCCTTCTCATATGCAAAGATCAAGTCAAGATTGATGTTGAAGATCAAATGCCATTGATTGGAGACATCCTACATTCATTGAAGCATTCCTACTTGTGGATTTGAGGATTCGAATCCTCTACAAGGACTTCAACATAAGTGAGGTGATTTGTTTCAATTACTTTGTTTATGCACACTATATTTCAATTCAATTTCAAGGTTAATTCTTAAATTGGGGTTTGACCAAGGCAAACCCCCCATACAATAAAAACCCCCATTTTCTTGTAGGTACAGGTGCAAAATTTTAGATCTGGGAGCCATGTGTGTGAATTTTGTACCTAGCTATAGACACAACACTTCAGTAAAACATTAGAGGTTAGCAAAAATCAAAATATGAAAATAAGAACAATATAGCTAACCAGGCAATTTAATGCCTTCTTGTAGGTGCGAGTATGGTATTCTCAGATTAGGCCGAGATCAATGACAATGCAACACCTAAACGAAGGATTTAAATGATGAAAGCAATAAAATATGAATGCAAATTAATCTATTTTTAAAATTTTTTGATGCAATAAGATGAGAAAAACTGATAATAAATTAATCTAAATGGATTGAAATGATATGCAAATTAAGCTAACAATGATATGAAATATGAAACTAGAATTAATAGAAAACAAGATTGATCTCACAAAACGTTGATTCGCAAGAAGCTTGATGATTCCTCTGATGTCAATTCGCCAGAGTAAGTATGCAAATTTTGTGGATGATTTGTAAAGAGCTGAGCCTTGATTTTTTAGAAATCCAGGGCTTGAGGGTGCATGGAAAAAGTCATAAATCACTCTTGATGAACTCATGTTGATTTTTGAGTTAACAAGAAATTAGAAATAGATAACTCATAAAATCATGCAAAATCATGCAAGAACAACTTTATAACTCAAATCAGAAGTTTAGATCAACTTTGAACTCAAAATAGATGTTGAGTTTCCAAAAGATAACAAATTGAATTGATTTTTTGATTTAAAGTTTAACTGCTCTTTGAATGTGCACAAATAATCATGAATTAATTAAGTAAATAAAGTGATTTATCTTCAACTTAATTGATTTTTAATTTAAAAATAACTAATTTGTGGGTTAATCAATTATTTTGATCAAACTTTTATTCAAAACTATATTATTAAATATTGACAACTTGGATTTAATCAATTAAATACATATTTAATCAATTATTCGTAGGAGATTTGATTTATTGTCAAAATTAAATAATATAATTAGGAATAAATAGAATTAAATCTAATTAAATAATTAAGTGGTAGAATTAAATTAATTAATTAAATATTCATCATATTCAATTAATCAACTTTAGGATAAATATGATTTATCGCCAAATAATATTTAAAATAACTAATTTATTGTTAAATAAAATAATATTAATTAGGATTTCGATAATGTGCAAATGTGCCTTAGGTTAGGACTTCGATGTCGATTTCGTTCGAATTGAAGATGTAGGAGGTTAATGAACCTATAGCCCATTTTTTGGGTATTACATTTTGCCCCTCTTTGAATCACTGTGCAAAGCGTAGTGGTTCAAAGAATAGTCCGTGTTTAATGTACATATGAAATTGATTTGAAAAATTTGAAAAAGAGATATCGACCCAGGCCCAGAATGACCAGGAATTAAGATGATGCTAGCTATATCAACAATGAACCGATGATTACGAAAAAGTGCCAAAACGCTTGATTCTGAACCTTATGATTGCGAAGAAGTGAGTGACCAATTCCAGACCTCAATGTCCTTGTATGAATCATATTGGTATCACATTCTGAACCGATCAGTTACGAAGAACCAAGGAAATAACACTAACGAACCAATGGTTACGAAAAGCTAATACAATTTACACGATAGATTTAGGATACTAGATGAATTTGATATGCCCCAAGAATCAATAGATTTGCCCCAAGCAACAAGGAATTTAGATGAATCAACAAGTAGACGTAGTTGTTGTCTTGATTACTGAGGAAAGATTGATTTTCAAATTTAGATTTGATTGATGTGCAATACCATGCCCCCTTTGGGATGAAAATCAAAATCTGACAAGAAAAGTCAGTGTTATATAGTTTAAAAGCAGGTTAATTGATTTAAGAAGTGGTTATACACATTCAAGAATGCGTTCTACATCGTTGGGAGGTCCTGGACACCAAGTTTGACTAGGTTAAACCATGAGTTGACCATAGTTGACCAAGTTAAAATTTTGATAGTTTGATGTAAGATAATCAGTTAAGTTGAATTTTGGATTTCTTTGATGATTGAAGGTTGATTATGCAAGTAGTGAATAATATAAACGATCTCAGATTTTAATTTTGATCCTGAAAAAGGATTCTACTTGTTGTCTCATTGGAGGAACCTTCATGTGAGATTCAACTCTTATGATATGTTTTTAGCATTTTTGAAGAATCGTTTAAGCATTTAAGTTTAATTCAATAATTTGTGAGATCATGCAATCATGCAAAGTGCAAAATGAAATGCAAACCTAGGACCTAGGACCTAGTCACTGATCATGTGTCGATTTGTTATCATCATTGAAATTTTTAGGTAATTGGATAAATCAATACAATGCCCACTAGTTATGAAACCATAGACATATGAATATCGATTTGTATGCACGAGAATCAATACAACACCCATTGGTTAGGCAACCATGGACATATGAATATTGATTTTATTTTTGGAATGTCGGATTAGGTATAAGCACCAAGGCACAAACGCCAGGATGACCTGAATATCATGTCCATTTTGATATAGCAATTTGTATAAGCATCAAAACATAGACATCATGATGACCAGAATATGCCTTGCATACAAACACATCAAACAATCAAGAGATCATTCTAAATCCAATGTGAATTACCCGTATTGACCCTTTATCGTTCACATCTTTAGGTAAGATCGCATTTCACAATAGGAGAAAGAACTCACTCAAAAAAGACAATAGTTAGATCAAACTTCCTTGAATTTTTTGGGTATCAATGGTCGAGGTACGCATGGCCATCCAATTCGAGATAGAGGCTCTTACAGTTGTAATACCCCAAAAATGGGCTATAGGTTCATTAACCTCTATATCGACACATCGAATGAAATCAACATTGAAGTCCTAACCTAAGGCACATCTGAACATCATCGAATCCTAATTGATTATCTTAAATTTTGAATCGAGGAATATTCCTTGAATATTCCTAATTTATCTAATTATCTTTAATTTAATGATTATTTGGCGATAAATCCTATTTATCCTAAAGTTTGATTAATTGAATATTCTAAATATTTAATTAATTAGATTTAATTCTGCCACTTAATTATTTAATTGAAGTTAATTATATTTATTCCTAAATTGTATTATTTAAATTTTGACAATAAATCAAAATTCCTATCATTAATTGATTAAATTCTTATTTAATTAATTAAAGCAAGTTGTCAATTTTTAATAATATTGTTTTTGAATAAAAGGTTGAAAAATAATTGATTAACCCATAAATCAATTGTTTTATTTTTCAAAATCAGTTAAGTTGGAAATAAATCACTTTATTATTAAATTAATTCATAAATAAAACATGCACAATCAGAAAAGCAGACAACTATCAATTATTAATTAAAGCTAAACTCTATTTTGAGTTAAACTCTGCTTTTGCATCTTTTAGTGAGTTAATTATCCTTTATTTAAAAATAACTCAAAAATCAACCTGAGTTATCTGAGTGATTTATGGCTTTTCTCATGCACCTCCAAAGCCCTGGATTTCTATAAAATCAAGGCTCAGCTCATCTCAAATCATCTCATATTTTTGCATCCTCACACTGTCGAATTAGAGAACGGAGAATCAAAGCTTATTGCAAATCAAGGCTATTGTGAGATCAATTTGGTTTTTACATTCATTTAGATTCATTTTCATATCGTTGTTAGATCAATTCATTGCATATCAATTTCATCTTAGATTCTAGATTCATATTAGTTTTCATCATATCATTGCATAGAAAATAAAAAACCAAAAATATAGATTAATTGCATTCATTCCATATCTAGATTTTGCATTCAAATCCTTTGTTTAGGTGTCGTCAAGGTCATTGATCTCGATACAATCTGAGAACATCATACTCGCACCTATTAGAAGGTAGTAAATCGCCTGGTTAGTTTAGCTTTCAATTCATTGCAACTTTCATTTTTGCTAACCTCTAATGTTTTACTGAAGTGTTATGTCTATAGATTATGTACAAAATTCACACACACAACATTCAGACACCATTTCAATCCAGAATGTCCAAAGTTGTTAGATTTTCACATACAAGAAGAAAACAAAGAAAAGATTATGCCCCCAGTCATCACTCTCTAAATCCTGTAAAGGACATCATCGAAGAGCTCGTGGGAACAAAATATGCAAAAATCTCAATGTGAATCAGAAAGCATACAAGGAGATAAAAGCATGTAAAAAGCATAGATTGTTTTCAGTTTGTGTTTGATGTTTGATTGTGTTGTTGTAGATGCAAAATCCTTTCTGGAGATGAGACTGACTGACTGACTTGGATGAGGCTTCAAAGGACTTTGATTGGATATGATATGTCTAAGATACATTGGAGTTCATAGGATATGACTTTGATTGCCCCCAAGTTTGAACATTGATAGGATATAGACGCTTTAGCTGATTGGTGTACAAATTGACTTATTGAAAATAAGAATGCGAGAACAAACCAAGAGATATGTACAAACTAAAGCAAGACTAAAAGATGGGAAAGACCAAGATTGCGCTAATAGATGGAGCATTTTGAAACAAGTGGCACCCGTTTGTTGGGTTTTCACCATGTTGGCAGAGATTCTATTTTTGCTACCAAGGTGCCTGTTTCCAGGTTTTCACCAAGGCACTTTTTCTTTTTCTCATTTTTTTTGTATTTTTGTTTTTCCAAATTTTTTTTGTACTTTTGATATTTTTTACTTTTTTTGTGAATCATCAAGGCATCTATTGCTAGGTTTTCACCAAGATGTTCATTTTTTCAGGAATTTTTCCAATTTTAAAGATTTTTTCAGGACATTTTACTATAGACTGAATGTCTTAGGCATAGAATTTCTTCAGATGGAGAACGTTGATTGGTTCTTGGAGCTGTTCTCCTTTAGTTGTTGAGAGTTGATAGGCACTAGAGCCAAAAGTAGTAGTAATAACACAGGGACCTAGCTAGTTGGCTTCAAACTTTCCCTTGCATTCTCTATGTGATTTATTTTTAGGATTCTCTCTCAAGACTAGATTGCCAACCTAAAATTCTCTGTGTTTGACTTTCTTGTTGTAACCTCTAGACATTCTCTTCTGATATACTTTGAGATGATCATACACTGCTTGTCTGCGCTCATCTAGTAGTTCAAGTTCTTGCAACCTAGATACTTTGTAGTCATCATCAGTTACTAGACCATGAATTTTGATTCTTAGTGTTGGGATTTTGACCTCAATAGGTAGTACCGCTTCAGACCCATAAACTAAAGCGAAAGGTGTAGCCCCAATAGGCATTCTGATACTTGTTATGTAGGCCTAGAGAGCTGGATTGATCATGAGATGCCAGTCTCTTCCTATTTTATTAACTGTACAGTGCAAGATTTTCAATAGATTCTTGTTAGAAGCCTCTGCTTGTCCATTCCCTTGAGGATAGTAGATAGATGAACAATGTTGTGTAATCTTGAATTTGGCACATAAATCATCCAAGTCTTTATTCTTAAATTATCCACCATTATTTGTGACTATGGAATGTGGAATGTCATACCGGCATATGATGTAGTTCAAGATGAACATAGATATTTGTTTTCCAGTTGCTTGTGTCAAAGGGACTGCTTCTACCCATTTTGTAAAATAATTTGTAGCTGTGATTATATGGGTATGTCCATTAGAAGAATAAGGATGTACAACTCCTATAAGATCAAAGGCTCATTGATGAAAAGGCCATTGTGTAGTGAAGGGGATTAGATCTCTCCCTGGAGCATGAATTAAGTTGCCATGTACTTGGCACTTTTGATAGTTCTTAGAAAACTTGATAGACTCTTTCTCCATTTCTGACCAATAGTACCAAGCCCTAATAATTTTTTAGGCTAGTGTTAAATTGTTCAAGTGTGACCCACATATACCCTCATGGACTTCCTCTAACACACGTTGAGACTCTTCCCATTCTAAACATCTAAGGAGCGTACCATCTAGACCTCATTTGTAAAGATCATGACCAATGATGACATACCAGGAGGCATGGCAGATAAGGTATCTCTTTTCATGATGGTTAAAGGTATCGGGGATGATTTGTTCTTTGAGATAGGAGAATAGGTTTTTATATCTAGATGAATCATGACCTATAACAGTGCAAATCATGTAGGTTTTAGGGGAGACATATGCAAGATAATATAGTGCTTCCACCAGGAACTTGTAGCATAGCTCATGTTCAGGCTACTATAATAAAGTAGATAATGTTTCCATTGCATCAATAGCCTTATTCTCTATTCTAGGTATTTGCTCAAATGTGATAGATATGAAATACTTCTTTAAATCATCTACCATTCTCTTGTATGGAATGAGCTTTTCATCTTTAGTTTGGTACACATCATTGACTTGATGGATTACAAGTTGTGAGTCTCCATGAATGTGCAATTCTGTTACTCTCCACTTGATTGCCATTTCCATGCCATTAAGAAGGGCTTCATATTCAACAATATTGTTTGTGCAAGGAAACTAAATTCTAAATGCTTTTAGGATTGAGTATCCTTGATGAGTTATGAACAATATGCCTGCTCTAGATCCATTATGTGTATAGGAGCCGTCAAAGAATAACTGCCATTCTCTAGAAGAAAGATTCATGATAGGGGAATCTAGGAATTCCATTTGCATTGGTGTATCATCAAATAAAGGTGCATCTGCTAATTGATCAGAAATAACTTGGCCTTTAATAGCTTTTCTTTCAACATATTCAATGTCAAATTCACTTAAGAGCATGACCCATTTGGCTAATCTACCTGTGAGGGCAGCTTTGCTTAGTAGGTACTTTAGTGGATCAATCTTAGATACTAAATATGTAGTATGAGCCGACATATAATGTCTCATTTTTTATGATGCAAAGACCACAACTAGACAAGTTTTCTCAATCATTGAATAGTTCTTTTTGTATGCCACCAATGTTCTACTAATATAGTATATAGCTCTTCCCTTCTTGTTCTCATCATGCTGTACAAGCAATGCCCCTAGTGATGTATATGTAGTGGAGAAATATAAGATCAAAGGCTTTGCTTGAATGGGAGGCATCAAGATAGGAGGATTTGATAGATATTTCTTGATATGATTAAATTTCTTTTCACATTCCTCACTCCATGCAAAGGTCACAACTTTATGTAATGTCTTTGTAAAAGGTTGTGATATGTCTGCTAGCTGAGATATGAAGCATCTGATAGATTGAAATCTACCTTGCAATGTCCTCATTTGATTGATGTTCTTGGGAGGTTGCATCTCCATTATAGCCTTTACTTTAGTTGGATCAACTTCAATGCCCTTCTTTGAAACTATGTATCCTAAGAGCTTTCCAGAAGTGACACCAAAAGCACACTTCTTAGGATTTAGTCTGAGACTAAATTTTTCCATTCTGTCTAGTATCTTGCTCAAGTCATTTAGATGTTCAGCTCTAATCATAGATTTTGCTAAAGTATCATCAACATAATCCTCCATAGTCCTATGCATCATGTCATGAAAAATAGAAGTCATAGCTCTTTGATATGTAGCACCGGCATTCTTAAGCCCAAATGGCATGACATTCCAGTAAAAGGTACCCCATGCACATGTAAAAGTAGTTTTCTCTTGATCCTTTGGAGAAATTTTTATTTGATTATATCCAGAAAAACCATCCGATAAAGAATACATCTCAAAGCCCATAGTCATGTCTACTATCATATCAATGTCAGGTAATGGAAAATCATCCTTAGGGCATGCTTTGTTTATATCTCTGAAATTGGTGTACACTCTTATTGATTTGTCTGGTTTAGAAATAGGTACAATATTAGAGATACATTCCACATAATCAATAACTCGGATAAATCCAGCTTTTAGGAGCTTCTCTAATTCAGCTTTTGCCAAGAGTGCAACATGTGGATGCATCTTTCTCAATTTTTTCTTAACAGGTTTAACGTTTGGAGCTAAAGATAAATGGTGCATTATAATATCAGGATCCAACCCTGGCATATCTGAATATTTCCATGCAAAGTTGATCTTCTTCTCTGTTAGGAATGTTGTAAACTTTTTCTTTTCTTCCTCTGATAAAGATTGTGCTACATGGATCAACTGTGGTTCTTCTGCTATTCCCAAATTGATAGATTGAGTGGGCTCAATTAGAACTAGAGATCTGTCCTATAAATGACTCAAAAGGACATCAAATATCTCATCCTTAGGTGCCTCAGAGAGGTTTTCACCTTTAGATACATCTTTTATTTTTACTTTTGTAGGTTCTGAGACTGCCACAAAGTGGTTTTCACCCTCAGAACTCCTTTTGTTTTTATTCTTATTCTTTTTTTTCTAACTAAGATACTTGATGTCCAACTCCGTCATGCTAACACTTGGTTCACTTATGGAAGTCCTCATAGGATCAACTACATTTAGGTAGCAAGCAAGGGCATAGTCATTGGGAAAGGTATAAATACCTTGGTTCAAGTTGGTGGATGTTATGTCAAGAAGGTCAGGGCATTGGATAGTCAAAGTGGTGAAAGATTGGGAAAGAGTGTTTATGGATATGGATCTGTCATCATTGGTCCTAACCCAACGCTTGAGTTCAAAGGTGATATTACAACTTAAGACATTAAATTTGTGAATAGGCTCAATGTCATTGTGGAAATCTACTTCAGCCATTAGTGGATCAGACTCGATAAGTTCATCATTTCGCTCTAGACTTACATTAGGTTGAGGTGCATATTGGTGAATAAAATCAACATGATTTTTTGTAACAAGTTCATCTAGTTCTAGAATGACTCCCCATTCATAGTCATTTGATTCATGTTCTGTTTCTTCATCTAGACCTCTAGGAAATCTAAGAACATGAATAAAGTCAGGATGAATACCCCAAAAAGGGTTACCCTCAGATTTTGATTTGAATTCATACTCATAGGAATCTATCTTAGAATAACTACCACCTTCCTCTTTTTGATTGCCTTCGAGATTAGTTGGTTCTTGTGTTGCAACTATCTCTTGCTCTATAGTAGGTTCTTGTGTTTCTACTACATTAATTCTTTTTATTGGATCATCTTTAGCTTCAAGGAGGTCTTTTATTTCTTTAGGAAAATGCTCATAAGGAATGAGCTCATTAGTGGTGTTTGAATCATCACTATCAGATTGTTTAGTTATTTCCCCCTTTAGTTGATTTGCTACAGAAGGCTCAATTTGTTCTAGAACATGCGGGGAGTTCTTGCTAAGATAGAAAGGCTTCTTCGTGTATCCTAGACCTGTTGTATTCTTGTTTTCTCAGCCACAATGATCAAGAGGTGATAGAAGGCCTTTACCCTGTAGTCCTAGAGGTCCTTTTCCTTTATATCCCATCTTTGTAATCAATTTATCCCCTGGGCCATATGACTTAGATGAGATATTCCGTATTTTAGCATCACATTTTTGGACAATTTGAGATTTAGGTTCATCTTTGTATAGCCATGCGAGCACAACTTCATCCTCTTCAAACTCCTATTTAGATACTCGTTCTGCAACAAAATTTCCTTTATATGCTTCAAGAGGTTCTTTAAATTCGAGCTTGGACTATTTTAGAGTTTGTCCATAAGACTTAGGAGAGATAGGGAGAGATGTCAAAGATAAGACTGGCTCTATAGTATATTCTCCCATACCATTTTCTTTGATTTTAACCTCTTTAGCAATGTCTTCCATCTTGGAGGTTGAAGTAGCGTCTAGCTGCTTAGTGGAAGATTCTCTATTATTGGGAACAAGTTTATCTGCACTCTCTTTCAAGGTATTGCAAGTTGTATACAAATCAGTTGGAATCATCACCTCAACTCCTTCATAAGGAAATTTCAAACACTGATGGAATGTAGAGGGAATGGATTTCATGTCATGTATCCAGGGTCTTCCTAGGAGGATATTGTAAGCCAAAGGGAGATCAAGAACTTGACATATAGTATCTCTGATGACAAGACCTGCTCTGATAGGTAGGACAATAGTTCCCTTAGAAGATCTTTCTTTCTCATCGTATGCTTTGATAGTTATCTTCTTCCTAGGATAAATGGCCATTTCTGGAAATCCCAATTGTGTAATCAAGCTGAAAGAACAAATGTTTAGGCCAACGCCTCCATCTATCAACACACATTTGACATGACAGTTTTGGATCAAGACTTCAATATGAAAAGGCTGGTTATGTGGATGAATCAAGGAGTTATCATCTTCCTATGAAAAGGAAATTTACTATGGAGACGTAAGATGACCAACCATAGTCTGGAATCTATCTAAATCAAGGTCATCAAGAACATTGGATCCAAGAAGAGATTTTTCTAGAATGGCTGTATGAGTTGGAGATATCCGAAGCAACTCAAACATGAAGATTTTAGCATTTGTGTGCTGGAGTTGTTGGACAATACTGTATGAAGTAGGCCTCGTGTCTTTAGGATTTGAAGATTTAGATGTAGCCTTCTGTTTAGAAGTAGATGAAAGATTGAAAGGCACCTTAGGGACATTTGATGAATCTGGTATTTGTCCTTGTAGGTGTGCCTGAGCTTGTGATCGAGTAACCGCATTAGCTGATTGATTATCTCTATCTCTTCTTACAATTGTGATGACATTACAATGCTTAGATAGGCATGGTTCAACCATATTGATAACAACATTGTTTCCTAAGTAGGCATAATTGACTTTAGCACCCATATTAGGTTGAGAAGAAGAATCTTCTTTACCATGTTTAGGAAATGGTTCTGTGAATGTTGTATGATCATTATTTCTCTTATGATTGTCAATTGTGATGTCGCCATTGTCAATTTTGTTTTGTATAATGTGCTTCAAGCGAATACAATTATTAGTCTTATGACCTTTATTGTGATGGAATTCACAAAAATCATTCTCTCTCCACCATTTCAGTTTAGGTTTTGGATCAAAGACTTTCATCTCATGCAAGTAGATGATTTTGTTTTCCAATAGAGTTTTCTATTGAACCTTTGGTAATTTGGTCTTTGGTTTTGTCATTGATGTCAATAAGACATGTCAGATCTCTTAGTTATGGTGGTATACAAGATGGAAACTTAATGGTCTTATAGAAGTTGATTAAACTGATCAAAGGTGGTTAAAATAATTTTATTAATGTTTCAATACATTTATTATATCATTATTGAGGTGGTTGATAAAGTATTGAGTATATAACACTTAATGTTGATTATGAGTGTTAAATCAGTTACAATTTTATAACTACCCAGTTTCAGTCTAAATGAATTTGAACATATTAATTTTTAAACAAGATGCAAACTATTATACCTTTTAAAAAAGGTAATAGGAAAAATTGAAATGGGTTTGAGTTATTTTTGAAAGATCACATTTTTGGAGAGGGAAAAGCAATTTCGACCAAGACTGTTGCAGGTAGTTATAACCATTTTTGGCCGGTTTTGGTCTAATTAGAATTTGGGTTATGTAACAGTTCTAAAAATTTTGAGTTTTTTGATTTATAAATAGAGGATACATTCCTCTAAAAGGTCCTATAGGTTATTTGATCAAAAGTTTCAGGAGTGGTGCATAATGTGAAGTATATTAGACAGATTGCAGGAAGTTTTTATAGCAACAAAGAGGAGGGTAATGTTTTATGTTTCTATTTTCCTATTTGTGATTTTATTTTCATTATAGAAGTATATTAGAGGTTGAGAAGGGTTTATACACTAATATATTAATGGTTTACATTAGTATTTAATCAGATATTTTATGAAAAATGAATATGCATTTGGATCTTTAATGTTTTGAAGGAAAAATGTTATTTATCTTTCAAGAAGTATAGCATTTTGAAGACCATTGATTAAACTCATCCTATTACATTAAGATGTATTGATTTAAGTTTGATTATACTTTTCATGATCTGAGAAAGTCATATTGAGCAGGCTTTTATAATTTGGTATAATTTGGTGATGTAAAAGAATCAGTGTGAAAGATAAGAAAAGAAGTGAATCCTACTTAATGTTTTCAACTTGGAGTTGAAATATTGTTTCATGATTTGTATTGTAACATAGATGATCCTCTAATTTTGTATTTCATTTATTCATTTTGGAAGTTGGTGCTTCTTTTATTCCTGAAGTTGGTGCTTCAGTTGTAAGGGATTGGTGTTCCTTGAAATCAGTGTTTCTAAAACAGGGTGTTGGTGCTTCCCAGAGTTGTAGCTCTAAAAGATTTGCCCAAGAAGCTAATAAAGATTTAGATTCAAAGTGGTTTTTACCCTAAGGGGTTTTCCACTATAAATATTGTGTACCTTGTTATTCTTTTATATCTTGTTCATTTTTATAACTTTATGTTATAATTGTAAAAGTTAAAATTATAAAGTTGAAAAGAACAAGTTTTAAGTAACCATTGATTCAGCCCCCCCTCTTAGTGGTGTTTGTATTCCAACAAGTGGTATCAGAGAAAGGTTCCCTACATCAAGTTTAACAACTTTGGGTAGATTTTGGTTGAGTGGAATACTTATTTACAATGGCTCATGATAGTTCTTCAAAGGTTCCTATTTTTGATGGATCAGATTATGCTTTTTGGGAAGTAATGATGCAAACATACTTGTTATCTATTAATGTTGATGTTTGGGCTTCAGTTGTTAATGGTTATAAAGTTCCTGTATGGTGAAAATGTGACCACACTTCTATGAATCCTTACATGTAAGGAAACTCAAGAATGAGCCCTCACAAATCGATCCATAGCTCTCTATGCATGGAGTTGCAAGATTTGAAATTTGCTCTCAGCTAGAGCTATTAAGCTAATGACCTTGCTAGTCAACCACACAATGAGAGATTCCAAATCAAAGAAAAGGGCAACAATGCCAATATCTCCAATGAAATCAATATGAATGCAATGCAATGCAACCTATATGAGCATGCAAATTACTCTATGAAAGTGCAAGTACAAATTATGCTATGAAAGGAAAGTACAAAGATTACAACCTTCCTAACTAAGCTATGTTAGATTAATCTATTATATAAAAAGGAAATCTAAGCTAAGAATGCCATTATCTGATGGAATATGGATGAAGTGACTGAGAGGGGGGGTGAATCAGTCAACCATATATTACTTCACAATTAATTCTTTGCAGATCCCTTAAGATATCTTAACAATGTTATCTGTTTTAGCACTCGGTAAATAGATTGCAGTAACTTTGAAGATGCAGAAAGTATTAGCAATATTATCTTTAGATATTCATCAGCACATGTATATGATTGAGAAAGCAATTAAGAACATAAGAGACACAAGATTTAACGTGGAAACCCAATATGGGAAAAACCACCAATTGTATCTAGATACTGATTTTCACTTTTCTGAAGTGATGCCCGGTTAGAAGCCAACCCGGTAAAAGGTTACAAAACACACTGTTAGGTGTGACCTTGTTAGAGGATTTAAAACACCCTGCTAGGAGTGGCCTGGTAAGAGGTCTTGAAAACAATTCAATGGAATTGTCACCTTGTTAGAGCATTTACAATATGGTTGTTAAACCAACTCGGTTAAGAGATTTAGAATTCACTGTTACAATGATAAGAAGGTAACAATGAGAAATGACCTGTATAAAAATGCAACTGTCTTGCTGATTATAGATCTCTGTTCTGCATAAGTCTGATCCTTTCTGATCGAATAAATCTCTGCTGCACCTCAAGGATATCTGAACATCCTTCACAAATTCGCATACACCTTTCCTGCTTTTCTTTTGGAAATCTTCTGCTGTGTATCTTGTTTATTTCTCACATTTGACCTTTTATTTATATGATTTTAGATTTGTCAAATCGACATTATTTAGTATAACAGTCGGCTGAATTAAGCAAACTCTATTTGGCAAAATCCTTCAAGGGCCGACAGTGCACGGTGACCATAAATTTCTATAATCTTTCGGAGACCGAGGGAACTCGGTAAACACTATCTTTTCTTCGATGACCGACTGAACTCGGTAAACACTATCTTTTCTTCGATGACCGACTGAACTCGGTAAATACTATCTTTTCTTCGATGATCGACTGAACTCGGTAAACACTATCTTTTCTTCGATGACCGACTGAACTCGGTAAACACTAAAATTTCCTTTGGTAACCGAGTGAACTCGGTAGACACTTCTTTTCTTTGATAACCGAGTGGACTCGGTAAGCACTAATATTCCTATCTGGCAGACTGACTGAGCTCGGTAGTAACTGGTTGCTGCGGACTGTGACATTGTGTGACATCAAAGACAACACATAATTGAGTAGCAATTTCCTTCAGACAATTGTTTCCAACAATCTCCCTCTTTGGCATTGATGGCAACACAATATGTCATAGCATAAGAAATTTGAAAGAGTTAGCTCGGTTCAGATTCAAATCTCCCTCTGTTAGCAAACTTCCTGTATCCTGAAGATTCTTCCTTCTGACTATTGAAAATTTCTTGAAGTAATAGAAAAGACATAGTAAACACTCCCTCTTTGACAACACATGCCAAAGACAATTCACATATTACCGGTGAAAATTAATGTACCTCAAGTACTGATTCATATGCAATGATTCCTTTAATATGCTGCATCAACTGGTTGATTTTCAATCATTTTCTGGTTGATGCATCACTAAAACTGTATTTAGTGAGCCTTGGATAGGGGAATGACCCCTAACTTACCTCTTCGATACACAAATGCATCCTTAGGTAATGGTTTGGTAAAAATGTCTACAATCTGTTCTTTTGTATGAATATATTCTAATCTGATTTCCTTGTCCTGCACCAATTCTCTGACAAAGTGATATTTAATAGCAATGTGCTTGGTTTTGGAATGCATCATTGGATTCTTCGAAATGTTTATTGCACTGGTATTGTCACAAAATATAACAACTGGTTCTTTGATTTCAACCTTCATACCTTCTAATAGCTGTTTAAACCAAACAATATTTGAACAGTTTACTACAGCAGCAACATATTCTGCTTCAGCTGTGGATTGAGATGTGCAATTCTGCTTTTTACTAGTCCAGGATACTAGTCTTTTTCCAAGAAAAAATGCTCCACCACTTGTGCTTTTTCTGTCATCAATGTTTCCTGCCCAATCAGCATCAGTAAAAACTTTCAAGTCTAGATTGCCTCCAAATTTATACCACAAACCATATTCTTCAGTTCCTCTTAAGTATCTTAAGATTCTTTTGATTGCCATCATGTGATTTTCCTTAGGTTTTGCTGAGAATCTAGCTACTATACCGACTGCTAAGGCAATATCAGGTCTTGTATGTACTACATATTGCAATTTTCCGATCATAGATCGGTATAGGGTCTGATCAACTTCTTTTGAATCATCATTTTTGGTAAGTTTCAGTCCAGTACACATGGGTGTACCAACTAGTTTTGAATCTTCCATCCCAAACTTCTTAAGTATTTCCTTAATGTATTTAGATTGAGTAATGTATATACCATTGTTGCTTTGCTGAATTTGAAGACCAACAAAGAATTTTATTAAACCAAACATAGACATTTCAAATTCTTTGTTCATTTGCTCTGAAAATTCTTTGCACTGATCCTCATTCCCTGTAAATATAGTATCATCCACAAATATTTCTGCCAATACAATTTTGTCATCCGGTCCTTCTTTAATATACAGATTGCTGTTATCATTAGCTCTTTTGAAATTAATCTGAATCAAATAGTTATGGAGTCTTTCATACCATGCTCTAGGAGCTTGTTTTAAACCATACAATGCTTTGTGTAACCTGCAGACCATGTCCCTTTTATCTGGATCAACAAAACCTTCAGGTTGTTCAATGTAGACTTCTTCATCAAGAATTCCATTGAGAAATGCAGATTTTATATCCATCTAATATACCTTAAATCCTTTGTGTACTGCATAAGCAAGTAGAGTTCTTACACCTTCTAATCTTGCAACAGGAGAGAAAGTTTCTCCATAATCTATACCTTCTTCTTGAGAATAACCTTTACATACCAGTCTAGCTTTGTTTCTAGATACTTGACCATCTTCATTCAGCTTATTCCTGAATACCCATTTTGTTCCAATTACATTCTTATCTTTAGGTCTAGGTACAAGAGTCCAAGTTTTGTTCTTTTGTATTTGTTCTAATTCTTCATTCATAGCTTCAATCCAACTTTCATTTTCCAATGCATCTTTGATATTTCTAGGTTCAAAATCAGTAAGCAGACATGTACCTTTTAGCTTGCTTCTTGTCATAGTACCATCTGATTTGTTTCCAATGATTTGATCTGGTGTATGATGTCTTCTGACATATTTGGCTAGTATAGGTTCCTTGCTTTTTGAATGATTCATGCTGTTGTCTTCTAGGATCTCTTCTTCAGGTTGCTCGGGCTCGGTAGATATTTGCTCGGTAACTTCAGGCTGAGACTCGGTCTGAATTTCTTCCTGTGACTCGGTTTGAACTTCTTCCTATGACTTGGTTTGAACTTCTTCCTGTGACTTGGTTTGTGACTCGGTAACTATGCTTGGCTCAGTAGATATAGTTTCCTTACTGATAGTTGTGTCTGCCAATGTTTCAAGTTCAATGTAAACGAATCTTCTGTAGTTCTCAGGTTCCCTTTTGCTTTCTTCCTCAGTCTTTTCTGCAAACTCAACAAATTTTACATGTATACTTTCTATGACTTTGTGAGTAGATAAGTTCAGACATTTGTATGCCTTGCTTTTGCTAGAATATCCTAGGAATATTCCTTCATCACTTTTCACATCAAATTTATTTCTTCTGGATTCTTTTAAGATATAACACTTGCTACCAAATATTTTCATGTAACTTACATTGGGTTTATAGCCATACCATAATTCATAAGGAGTTTTGAATGTGTCTTTCTTCAATTGTACTCGGTTCAACGTATGAACTGCAGTGCTGATAGCTTCCTTCCAGTACTTTATAGCGATGTTCTTTTCTATCATTAGAGTCCTTGCACAATCCATAATAGATCTGTTTCTTCTTTTTGCTATTCCATTCTGCTCAGGAGTTCTAGGAGCTGATACCTGTCTTTTGATTCCTCTTTCAATGCAAAAGTTGTTAAAATCATGGGAGATGAATTCACCACCTCTGTCTGATCTTAAGCATTTCAATCTTTTCCCTGTTTCCTTTTCTACTCTTGCTAAGTACCATTTGAACTTTTCAAATGCTTCTGATTTTTCTCTTAAATACATAACAGTCATCATTCTAGAATAATCATCAACGAAAAGAATAAAGAATTTATCTCCAGTATAGCTTTGTATTCCAATAGGTCCACATAAATCAGTATGCACAATTTCCAAAATTTCTTTAGACTGATAGTTCTTACTCTTGAAACTAGTTTTACTCATTTTGCCAATCTGACAATTCTTACATAGACCAGTGTCAGGTTTCTTCAAAGTAGGAATGCCTCTAACCTTCTTGAATTTGCTTATTTTTATCATGTTATCAAAATTCACATGACATAACCTTTTGTGCCATAGCCAACTTTCTTCTATTTGAGCAATAAAGCATGAATATTCACTGAGATCAAGATAAAATAAGTTACCTTTTGTTTGTTTGCCTGATCCAATGAGTTTCCCTTTTCCATCCAGCAGTCTTGCTTGACCATTCATAAATTCAACCTTGAAACCAGCGTTGATTAGCTGTGCTACACTTAGAAGATTATGTTTTAGTCCTTCAACCCAATAAGAATTATCACATATGAGTTCTTTGGTTAATGAGATTCTTCCTTTTCCTTTTATACAACAAGGTTCATTGTTTCCAAATCTTACATTACCACTATCACAGTCTTCTAGATATTCAAATTTTGTCTTGTCACCAGTCATGTGGTGTGAACATCCGCTGTCTATTATCCATATATCATCTTTGCTTATATGAGAAATAAGTGCCATCTTATCTTCATCATCATCAAATTCATCTTTTATAGCAATAAAGACAATTTCTTCTTCACTATCATCAGAATCTTTAGCCATAAAACATGATTTCTTACCTTTATCCTTGTATGATTTGAAATTCTTTTTGCCATAGTACTTGTGACTTTTCTTTTCTTCTTTGACTTGCTTGTTTGGGCACCTAGCTGCAATATGTCCAATTTCTTCACATGAAAAATAGATTAAAGGAGTTTTACCTTTATACTTACCTTTCCCTCTAGAGTACTTCTTTGCAAGTAATGCTTCTACAATTTCAAGATCACTATCAGAACTTTCTTCTAATACTTCTTCACTTTCTGATTGAACTTCTTTAATTTTCTTGTTCTTCTTTAGTGAAACCTTGGCCTCAAATGCTGATTCAAAATTTTTGGAACTAGGAACATAGTTATCATAGTTGTCTAATTCAAAAGTTGTCAATCTTCCAACTAAAGCATCCAAAGTTATATTGTGGTTTGTTTCACATCTTCTTTCTTGAATAGCTGATACTCTTATTGCATAGATAGGGAGTAGTGTTCTGAGTACCTTACTTATAACAGTCTCATCTGAGATTGTTCCTCCAGAAGCTCTAATTGCACTTACACTTGCTTTGATTCTTTCAACGTATTTTGCAATGTTTTCATCTTCCTTCATATTCATCTTGTCAAACTGTCCTCTTAGGCTTTCTGCTTTGGCTCTTTTCACATTTGCATCACCACCATATATTTTCTTCAATGCCATCCACATTTCATATGCAGTAGTGCAGTCTTTAATATCATCAAATTCTTCATAGCTAAGAGCAGATGCAATGTCTATCATCATGGTGTTGTGAGTCTTTTTATCTGCAATGTCTTCAACAGTTAATGCGCCATTAGGAATTGTGTATTCTTCATCAATGTATTTGCATCCTGAATCACCAATGGAAGCCAGATGAAGTCGCATGAGACCTTGCCATGCTGAAAAGTTATCTCTGTTGAGCTTTGGAATTTCCCTCTTGTAAGACATCCTGATCTTTAGCTTAGGTCTTTGAAACCCTTCCTGCAAGCACCAAAAAGCTCTAATACCAATTGATGGAGTATGGATGAAGTGATTGAGAGGGGGGGTGAATCAGTCAACCATATATTACTTCACAATTAATTCTTTGCAGATCCCTTAAGATATCTTAACAATGTTATCTGTTTTAGCACTCGGTAAATAGATTGCAGTAACTTTGAAGATGCAGAAAGTATTAGCAATATTATCTTTAGATATTCATCAGCACATGTATATGATTGAGAAAGCAATTAAGAACATAAGAGACACAAGATTTAACGTGGAAACCCAATATGGGAAAAACCACCAATTGTATCTAGATACTGATTTTCACTTTTCTGAAGTGATGCCCGGTTAGAAGCCAACCCGGTAAAAGGTTACAAAACACACTGTTAGGTGTGACCTTGTTAGAGGATTTAAAACACCCTGCTAGGAGTGGCCTGGTAAGAGGTCTTGAAAACAATTCAATGGAATTGTCACCTTGTTAGAGCATTTACAATATGGTTGTTAAACCAACTCGGTTAAGAGATTTAGAATTCACTGTTACAATGATAAGAAGGTAACAATGAGAAATGACCTGTATAAAAATGTAACTGTCTTGCTGATTACAGATCTCTGTTCTGCATAAGTCTGATCCTTTCTGATCGAATAAATCTCTGCTGCACCTCAAGGATATCTGAACATCCTTCACAAATTTGCATACACCTTTCCTGCTTTTCTTCTGTAAATCTTCTGCTGTGTATCTTGTTTATTTCTCACATTTAACCTTTTATTTATATGATTTTAGATTTGTCAAATCTACATTATTTAGTATAACAGTCGGCTAAATTAAGCAAACTCTATTTGCAAAAATCCTTCAAGGGTCGACAGTGCACGGTGACCATAACTTTCTATAATCTTTCGGAGACCGAGGGAACTCGGTAAACACTATCTTTTCTTCGATGACCGACTGAACTCGGTAAAGACTAAAATTTCCTTTGGTAACCGAGTGAACTCGGTAGACACTGCGTTTCTTTCATAACCGAGTGGACTCGGTAAGCACTAATATTCCTGTCTGGCAGACCGACTGATCTCGGTAGTAACTGGTTGCTCCGGACTGTGACATTGTGTGACATCAAAGACAATACATAATTGAGTAGCAATTTCCTTCAGACAATTGTTTCCAACAATTATCATTTAACTATGAAAGCAAATATGAAATTAGATGAAATGCAACAAAAGGCTTCAAAGCTTGGATGCAAAAGTGTCTTCAAGAAAGCTCCAAATAGACCTAGAAAACTTGCAGCATAACAATAGCATAAAAACATGATACTAAAATGAGGAGGAGAGCTCTCCTTTTATAAGAAATGAGGTGAAATGGACCACTGAGATTAAGAGGCAAAAGACTTAATCAACGATGGAGCTTGAAAGAGGAGCAATCCATGTGCACAAGTATCCTCCAATAGGAAAATAAGAGTTGACTTTTGTGTCCATATGAGACAAAAAGTACTTTTTCTCTTTTTATAAAATAAGAATAATGCTTTATTTGTGCAATTTAGGATAAGAAGAAAAGTGAGGGCTTTTTATTTATTAAAAGGGGAGGAAATATTCCTTTTAAATAAATAAAGACTTAGGATAAAATGGTTAGCCCAAGGAATAATCGAAAATGATAAAATAGGATTTGATCAAGGAAATTGATATAATGCAAAATGTTAATTTTTGAGAATATTGATTCAGGGATTTGATAAATTGTAGAATGGGGGCCCAAAGTCTAGGTGACCATTTTAGGGTGCATATATTTTCCCCTCTTTGACTAATGTGTGATCGATCTGGGAACACATGTAGTCAAAGGAGAATTGAAATGTGAGATTGATCTGGGATCACAAAACAACTCAGATGTGAGGTCGATTTGGGATCACACCTAGACAAACATAGACAAAGGATTCTGGACATGAGGTCGATTTGGGATCATATCCAAAATAAGAGATAAGAATATCAAGCTTGAGTGAAAGCTCACCAAAGATGTCTGAATCAAGAGAATCAAGGAATCAATGATTAAAATCCATTAGGTACTGCCCCCTCGGAATCAAAATCAAAATTAGGTAGAGGAGAATAGCAGATTGATAAAGATTTGATCAAATCATAATAAAAAATAAAGGATAACAGGATAACCATTAGGCAGTGAAAACATGCCCCCAGTGATGAATGAGAAGAAAAGAAAGGGGGTGAATGAAAGACTAGAAGTTTGAAAGACATGAAAAGGAAGAAATGAAGATGCCCCAACAAAGATCGAAGGATCAAGCATCAAATGGTTAGCCAACTACGCAGAAGAGGGAGAAAATTTGAAATGTGATTTTGACTATCAAGATTAACTCAAATTTTAATTTCAAGTTCGAAAATGGATCCAAGATGTCGAAATTAGCTAGGGGTGTAATTTTTGCACAATTCTGAGGTGTTTTGAAAATTAGGTCAAAAAGTCAAAATGCTATATAAGGGGTAAAAAAGGGTCATTTTCAAAATCATTTGTCATTTAGCAACTTTGAGAATCTTGAGAGCTTAGAGAGAGAAAATGGCCCAGCAAGCAGCAGTTCTCATCCACAGGCATCGATTTAAGCGCTCCTGGTTGCACAACCGGCCTCCACATTATGGTGCCCCGATATGTTTCTGAAAACTAGCCATTTTTGAGACATTTATTGCACCTAGGACATATTTAGCATATTTTTGAAATTTTGAATTTTTCAAATTCTTAGTGTTAGGCAAACTATCACGCGATACTTTAAAGTATAGCAGCGAGTCTCCATAGAGACCACTACCTATGCAAGGGCTAGAGATGAGGAGGGACATGGGTGGCTACCCATGTTGGATTATCAGTGAGCTATCGAGGAGACAGATGCAATCAAGAGGGAGCCTTGGGAGTATCTCCTAGATATGGCTGATGCAGGTGCAGATGCAACATATAGGACTGAGTGGCAGAGGGCCCCATTCCCTCGATTCATTGTACCAAATGTAGCACAGGTTGCCTTGGGAGGAGGAGACAAAGGAGATGATGAGGACAGAGGTGGAGGTGGAGGTCAGGCGAGAGAAGTTGGAGAGGGATCCAGAGCTGGTGGCCATAAATGGCCATGAGGTTAGAGCTTAGGGAGTGAGGAGGTACAAAGACCTTCACAAGGGCAGGGACATGTACCACCACAGGCAGACCCAGCTGCAAGAGATGATTTGAGAGCCCACATTCAAACTCTTGAGGCAGAGATTCAACAACTGAGGATCACCATAGCAGTATGGGAGTAGTAGTTAGTGGACTTGAGGATAGAGAGAGATCAACAGATAGCTGATCTCAGAGCTGAGATAGCCCACCGAGAGCAGATAGTGCAGGTAGATGCTACTGAGATTAGGAGAGAGTCAGCCTGAGTAGCCTACTACCACAACCTATATCTATAGGCAGTACCAGCAGGGCAGAGAGCTCCCAGCTACACTAAGGTGGCACCTGGTGCACCACCTCAGTCTCCAGCTACCGGTCCTCAGGATGGCAGTGGTTCTTAGGTTTAGGCTAGGTTTATACCATTGAGACTTTGATCCAGTTAGGATCTCATGTGTACGATTTATATCATTGATGACATTGTACCGTGACTTTTCTCTTTATATATTGAGATATACTAGATGTTTGATATATCATGTTTGATTGTCTCACTTAGATGTGTATATCAGTTTGCATAGGTATTGTCTTATCATATTTGCTCAAAATATTTATGTATGTGCTTATGTATGTTATCTCTCATAGATGGATGTGTAGATTCTCATGTATATGATATAGACTCATGGTTCTGAAAATGACAATTTTGAGATATAGATATGATGATAAGATTAACCCCTTGTGATGACAAGAATAGGTTGTGATGAAAGACAAAAGAGTGAAAGACATGATCGAGAAAAAGGAAGATGAGTGCAGTTGATTGACAAGTCCATGTGAGATAAAAAGGAGAGCTCTCTCCACATGCAAAATGCAAAACTAATCTAACATGACGCTAAAAATGCAAGCTACTATGAAAAGTGGTTGACTTGCAAGGTCACAATGCTTATAGATATCTAATTATCATCATCAAGCATTATTGGTGGCGTCATAAGATCATACAATATACACTAGTATAACTATGGGTATATGAATATGATTTATATCAGATAAGAATGTGGGAATCCCACCTAGGCACCAAAGACATGTAGGTCAAGATGACTAGTGCAGTGAGATTACCTAAGTTTACTATAGCAAGATTATGCTTGCATTAGGACATAAGAAGGTCAAGATGGCTATAAGCATGCACTCGCAAAACAATCAAGGATAATACCTTGTCAATCCCTAGTGTCAAGTAAGACCAGCATAAATGCTCATGACAGTTAGGATCAACAAAATACCCACAAGCAGATAAAGAAATAAAACATGCTCTCCTACCCTCAGTCTTCTAGCTATGCATCATCGAAAACTTCTCAGTGAGAGACCACTCATCAAAGAAATCCTCATAGACAACACACAAAGAAAAATAAAGCCAAGCAAGTCTCAGTGAGTTGAGTGTTTAAGTGCATGTGTGTTGGTCATAGAGTCAAACTCGGGTTATCACATCTATCAGTAAGAAATATCACATCAAACTTGGACTATTGGGTAAGACATCTGATAAACGTTGAGAAACACTTGACGCTAGGATAGTGTTGAGAAACACTGTTTAGGGCGGTGTTAAAAAACACTTGTTGTGAAATGCCCCAAGAGACAAATGCACCTAAAGGACCTATGTTAATAGTTATCCCCCCTAGAAAAAGATAATGACCAATTCCAGACTACACCAAATAAGGTCAAGACATGATGGAGAAAGGTTCAGTGTCAAGGACGCATGCTAACAAATAGGAGTGCAAAGGCCTCAAGTAGCGCTTGTTTCCAGGTTTTCACCACTTGGATTTTTATTGCAATTTTTCTCTTTTTTTCATTTTTTTTTTGTATTTTTGCTACCAAGGCGCCTGTTTCCAGGTTTTCACCAAGGCACTTTTTCTATTTTTTTGAATTTTTTCTATTTTTTTTAAGGACTTTTTATGCTTTTTAGGATTTTTTTAGCATCATATATCAATTTTTTTGGTATTTTTTTAGGATCAAAAAATATGTACAAAGGATGCCCCCAGACAAAACAGGCATCAAGGATAGAACTTCTTTAGATGCAAAATGTTGATGGGCTCAGGGAGCTGTTCTCCATCTTCATTCGATAGTAAATAGGCACCTGTACCAAAAGCTGCTGTAATAATGTATGGTCCAAGCCAATTAGGTTCAAACTTGCCCTTTTGTTCTTTGTTCTATTGATTCTTAGGGTTCTCTCTCAAAACAAGATCACCTATCTAAAATTCCCTAGGGTGAACCTTCTTATTGAATGCTTTGGACATACGCTTCTGATATACTCTCATGTGATCAAAGGAAGCCTTATGCTTCTCATCTAGAAGTTCTAGTTCTTGTAACCTCATGGCGTGGTAATCCTCATCTGTAATCAAACCTTTGAGAGAGACTCTAAGTGAAGGTATCTCTACTTCTAAAGGAAACACTACTTCAACGCCATAGGTAAGAGCAAAAGGAGTAGCTCCTGTAGGTGTATGAATGCTAGTTCTAGAGGCCCATAGTGCCGGATTGATTTGTAAGTGCCAATCCCTACCATTCTTGTGTATTGTTCTATGAAGGATTTTAAGAAAGGTTTTATTAGAGGCTTTTGCTTGTCCATTTCCTTGTGGAAAATAAGTAGAGGACCAATGTTGCTTGATTTTAAAATTTTTGCATAAATGCTTTAGGTCCTTATTCTTGAATTGACCTCCATTGTCAGTGATGATCTCAGAAGGTACTCCAAATTGGAAAATAATATGATTCAAAATAAAGAGTGAAACTATTTTGCCTGAGGCAACAGAAAGAGGGACTGCCTCTACCCATTTCATGAAATAATCAGTAGCTGTGATGATAAACTTATGTCGACCTGATGAGTTGGGGTGAATTTTCCCAACAAGGTCAAAGGCCCAGTGCTGAAATGGCCAATGAGAAATAGAAGGAATTAGCTCCCTACCTGGAGCATGAATCAGGTTTCCATGTTTTTGACATTTCTCACAAGACTTAGAGAAAGCTACTGCATCTGTTTGCATTGTGGGCTAGTAATACCCCACCCTAAGCAACCTTCAAGCCATGGCAAGACCATTGGAATGTCCACCACAAATGTCCTTGTGGATGTCAACTAATGCTTGGTCAGATTCCTCCTTTTCCAAGCACCTAAGAAGTGTCCCATCTAAACCCCTCCTATACAGATCACCAGAAATAAGGGTGTGGCAAGAGACATTACAGACAAGATTTTTTCATTTAGATCGGTTAAACGATTGAGGAATGATGCCATCGTGAAGGTATGAATAGATAGCACCATAACGAGAAGACTCATGGGTGATGAGGGTAAAAATGACATGGCTTTCAGATGAGTCAAATATGGGATGGTGTAGCTCTTCCACCAAGAATTCAAATCTAGACTCGTGCTATTCCAACTGTAGGAGTGAAGATAATGTAGCCATAGCATCTGTAGCTTTGTTTTTTGCTCTAGGGATTTGTTGAAATGTCACCAATGTAAAGTAATGTCTCAATGAATCAACCATCTTTTTGTAAGGTATCAAATTGTCATCCTTGGTTTGATACTCCTTATTGACTTGGTTGATAATTAATTGTGAATCCCCAAAGACATGCAACTCTGTTATGTTCCACTCTTTAGCTAGTTTCAATCCATTGGTTAAAGCTTCATACTCTGTAATATTGTTAGTACATGGGAATAGAAGTTTGTAAGACTTTGGTATGTTTTACCCATGTGGAGAGACAAACAATACTCCAGCACCTAATCCATTTTGCATGTTGGAACCATCAAAGAACATCTTCCAAGTGCGAGAGGTCATATACAGTATATGTTCATTTGGGAATTCCACTTGAATAGGCATACTATCCTTAACTAGAAGTCAGCTAATTGGTCAGCGATAGCTTGTCCCTTTATGGCCTTTCTCTCAACGTACTCTATATCAAATTTAGATAAAACCATCATCCACTTAGCAAGTCTACCTGTGAGGGCAGCTAAGTAAATATTTAAGAGGATCAATTTTTGCAACCAAATGTATAGTGTGAGCAAGCATATAGTGCTGCAACTTTTGGGAAGCAAATACTACTGCAAGACAAGATTTTTCAATGCTATTATAATTGATCTCATAAGATACGAGAGTATGACTAATGTAGTAAATGGCCCTTTCTTTCCTATTGTCATCCAATTGATCCAACAATGCCCCCAAGGAAGAATCTGTCGCTGAAATGTACAAAATCAAAGGTTTCCCTGGAATAGGAGGCATCAAAATTGGAGGATTAGCCAAATACTATTTTATTTGATCAAGGCTCTTTTGGCAATCCTCATTCCATATACATGTGGCTCCTTTATGTAATGTTTTGTTAAAAGGCTGTGCTCTATCTGCAAGCTGTGAAATAAACCTCCTTATGGATTGGAGTCATCCCTGAAGACTTCTCATCTGGCTAATGTTTCTTGGAGGTGGCATATCCAATATAGCTTGGACATTTTCAGGATCAACCTCTATTCCTTTTTCTGAAATTATGAATTCTAGAAGTTTGCCCGAGGCAACTCCAAATGCACACTTTTTTGGATTCAATCTAAGATGAAATTGTTCCATGTGATCTAGAATTACTTCCAAATCGTCGAGGTGTGTATCTCATTTCCTAGACTTAGCCAAGGTGTCATCCACATAATCTTCCATGTTCTTATGCATCATATCATGAAAAATTGTGGTCATAGCTCATTGGTATGTTGTGCCTACATTCTTTAGGCCAAATGGCATGATGTTCCAACAATAGGTTCCCCATGCACATGTGAAAGCTATTTTCTCTTGATCTTCATGAGCTATTTTTATCTGGTTATATCCAAAAAAAACCATCCATTAAGGAATATATCTCATAACCCACTGTCATATCCACTATCATGTCTATGTTTGGGAGTGGAAAGTCATCCTTTGGACATGCTTTGTTGAGATCTCTGAAGTCTGTACAACGCGAATGGATCCATCATGTTTTGAAACTGGAACAATATTTGAGATCCACTCAGCATAGTCAATAGCTCTAATAAATCCACCTCTTAAGGGCTTCTCTAATTCTACTTTTACAAGGAGAGCTATGTGAAGGTGCATTTTCCTCAACCTTTGTTTGACCGGTTTTATTCCTGGAGCTATAGATAGATGATGCATAATAAGATGAGTGTCAAGCCCTGACATGTTTGAATATGTCCAAGCAAAGTTGATTTTCTTCTTTTGCAAAAAATTTGTATATGCCTCTTTTTCTTCAACTAATAGAGACTGAGCTAGGTGCACTACTTGAGGAGCCTCTTCTGTATTCAAATTCACTGGTTGTGTAGGCTCAATGAGAACTGATGACTTGTCTTGGAAGTAGCTCGACAAGTTATTAAGTACCCTATCCTTACGTGCCTCAAATAGGTTTTCACCCTTGGATACGTCATTTATTTTTACTATTTTGGGTTCTGACACCGCCACAAAGTGGTTTTTGCCATCAAGACCATTTTTCTTTTTTTCTTTTTCTTTTATTTTTAGATTGAGGTACTTAATATCGGGCTCCGTCATACTTGTTGTAGGTTCACTGGTGGAAGAGACTACAGGTTCAAGAGCATTGAGGTAACAGACAATTTCGTAGTCATTCTGAAATGTGAGGAGTTGCGGCTCTTGAGAGAGTTGAGACCAGTCAATCAAATGACAGTTGACGAGGGGTAAGTCAATGACTGGTTCAACATTGTTTATGTGGAAAGTGTTATTTTTGGTGACTATATAATTGGGATTCATCAAGTCTCCTTCTAAGATACCTGAATCAAGATTTGTCCTACTAAATGAAGCGTCGTCTACTAAGGCAATTCAGGAAGTCCAATCCTCTAGTCCTACGCTAGGCTCGTCGGTCACATCAGGTTGGGTACTATAAGTATGGACAACATCCATCTCTAAATCAGCTGTTGCATCTGAGAGTGAGTCCCATTCAAACTCATGTGAGTCTATCTCTAAAACATTATTTGGGCCTCGTGATGTAGAAGCCTCAAGGTTAGGAAAGGTTTCCCTTTCTCTAGCACTAGCATTGTTACTATCCGTCACAGCTAGGATAGCAACACTTTCCATTGTCAATCTAGCATTCATATAGTCACTATCCGTTGCAGCTGGGATGGTAGGACTGTTAATTGTCAAATCTTTTGAATCTCCCCAAAGGAGATTTGTTGAAGGCACCCAATCATCAGACATGTCTTGTTGATTAGAAAGATTAGGTGTGTAGTCTGAGTCATTGTCACTATCCGTCACAGCTGAGACAGGGATGCTTGTTTGTTTCTCATTTTCAAAACCTAAGCCAACTATTGACTTATTCCTTCATCCAAAAAGGGCATGGTTAAGAGGTTCAACTTTAGCATCCAAGTTATGACTAAGGGGACCATGTCCTAGGTAACCCATATTCTTGACCAATGTATACCCTCTCCCATAAGCTCTAGGAGAAGGTGCAAAATTCTCATTATGTTGGTATTTATCTTCTCGGTAAATCCAATCCCTAACGACAACCTCTTCTTTTTCCTCTTGAATCAGAACTGAGGAATCTACAAATTTATCGAACAATGTCATGGCTGAAGATGAGGGCTTCATTTCTTGAGAAGGTTTGCCATAAGACCTAGGGGAAATTGGCAATTTTATGAATGTATCCATTTTGTAATTCCCCCATACCAAGGTCTATAGTCTTGAATTTATTCTTGCATTATTCAAATGTAGTAGCAAAAGTATCAGCCTCCCTATTCAAAGGACTATGAGACCCTACCAAAATTGTGTTGACTGATAATGTGTTGTCCCTTGGTATGCAAATTTCTACTCCATTATAAGGGAACTTCACACATTGATGATAAGTAGATGGGACTGCTTGCATCTCATGTATCCATGGTCTACCCAACAAAATATTGTAAGCCAAAGGACCAGCATCAACAATCTGAAATAAAATGTCTTTCTCTATAGGACCAATTTGAATAGGAAGAACAACCAACCCTTTAGAGCTACGTTTTGCTTCATCATAAGCCTTAATGGTGATCTTCTTTCTTGTATCAATGACTTCTTCTGAATAACCCAAGGCCATCAATAAGCTCAAAGAGTAGATATTAAGCCCAGCACCCCCATCTATCAACACGTGCCTCACATGGGTCTTGTGGATCATAACCTCTATATGAAGGGCCAAATTGTGTGGGTGGCTTAGTGACTTGTCATCTTCTTCTGAGAATGTAAGGTAGTGAGGGCTAGCCAATTGGTTGACCATATTATGGAATTGGTCTACATCTATATCATTAGGGACACTAGCCGATCACAATGCATCCTCAAGGACACACTTATGCTTAGGGGACAAATCTAAAAGCTCAAAAATAGATATCTGCGCTGGTGTCCATTGTAATTGATCAAAAAGGTTATGGTTCAAATTAGGACCAATGGCGGGCTTAGGAAGAACACCCTTTGTCATTGGCTATTTAGACTTGCTAGAGTTAGGACCTCTAATAACAATGGGATTTTGAGATTGACTCCTAGTGACAGCATTGAGGGGTTGAGACATCCTTCGTGAGTGAGGACCTCTAAGCACAACAACGGGTTCTTCATCGAATATGGGAGGTGAGTCATAACCATAGGGGTCTTTCCCTCTCATCATGTTGACATTATCATCAACAACTTCAAGCATATTAATGACATTCTCAGTGGCTATGTAAGTGTAGTTGATAGCGGCCTTGCCATTCTTACCCGTAGAGTTGTCTCCTTTCTCATATTTTGGCAAAGGCTCTTTAAAAGCTTTGTGGTCAACCCATCAACTTGTAATCTTCCACTTTCAATAAGATCTTGGACAAGATGCTTAAGTCTAAAGCAATTTTCTATATTGTGTCCAATTCCATTGTGAAAGACACAAAAAGCCTTCTCATTCCACCGATGAGGCTTAGGATCCGGTATGCGGTGTTTGGCAGGATCTTGAGGTTGTGCCAAATTATGAGCAATCAATGTTCTGAAAATATCTGCATATTAGTCTCCAAGTTTGGTAAATTGTCTCTTTTCTATTTTAGGTCTCCCTTGATACTCGGGTTTATTCTCTTGTTGTTCTGAGGATGTTTGTAGCTTCATGGCTTGGATTGCATTAGAGAGATTAAGAACTCCTTCATTCTTAGGTTGTGATGAGTCAAAAACTCTATCATTGACCACTTGCTTATTCTTATTCCAATAAGAGTTCTTTTTGTCCTTATTACCATTATTATTGTTGTTTTGGCCATTGTTGTTATTAGTTGTTTTGGCCAAAATGCCTTGTTCTTTTAGGACATCTTCTATGTGACATGCAGTCTCTACCATGGTATCAAAAGAGTTAAAAAACATTTTCCTCACTTCATATCTTAACTCTGGTATTAAATTGCTCACAATTATGTCTATTCGTTCTTCCTCAGGAATTGTTCTAGGATACTTCGAGCACAACCATATCCATCTTTGCAAGAAGGTGACAAAAGGTTCTCCTTGATTTTGTTTGAGTTTACACAAATCAAGCATTGTGACTGACCTTGATAGATTGTAAGCAAAATGTTGGACAAATCTTTGGACAAGTTCTTTAAATGTCCTCACTGGAGGAGTAAGGTTGGTGAACCACTCCATAGCTTGGCCTTTTAGACTCCTTGGGAATAATCTCATTAAGTAGGAGTCTTCATGATGAAAAGCAAAGCTCATTATATAGAATTGTTTAACATGGTCATGAGGGTCACCACTGCCATCATATTTGTCATAAGTTGGGAACTCAACCTTCTTAGGAAATTCAATCATCACCACACTTTTGTCTATAGGGTTGGGACATATGGAGTCCAAGTTGAATGTACTCTTAGGAGCTCTCATTTTCTCTATGTCCCTTTGCATTTGCATGATCACCTCGTTGGTTGAAGGACTTTGTTTCCTAATCTTTTGGTGCACATCAAAATCATATGGGACATTAGCACCTTTGTTGATGAGACTTTCTAGAAACTGATCCTTGTTTTGTTCCACATATCTTTCTACATATGCTTGGAAAGATGGTTCTTGCTGCATAGTCATAAAATCTATATGATCAAAGTTGGCATAACTTCCTCCATGTTGTGAGCCATGATGTGCTCATTGGGAGGCTTGCTGTGAATGTCTAGGAGGTGACTGTCTCCTATGGTGATCATATCTTAAAGTCCTTCTACCCTTAGGCCTTGGGGATCTTGAGGGTGTCCTTGACCTCCTTTTAGGACTTGGTGAGGGGGTAGATGGGGGTGAGTTGGTCCCACTATTGGTACCCCTCCCATTGAATCAATTTTGGAGTTGTTGTGCATAGAGCCTATCTTGTTCTTCTTGAGCGACTCTTTTTCTTATGTCCAATAATGCATGTTCCTCTTCTTCTAGTTGTCTAAATTTCTCCCTTTTGGCAACTTGTTCATCTAGATAGGCTTTCTTCTCCCTTTCAATGCTTTTCAATCTTGTACTTACATATCGAGAGGTATCTTTTAGTGGAGAAAATTGCCTTGGATGTCTGATTGCATTAGATGCATTGATATGGTGGTCACTAGATTCATTGTTCTGGTCTTCGTGTTGTGACCCTGAATCTGAGTGAGTTTGTTGGTAATGTCTCTCAGCTCGTTGGCGAGCATCGATATATCTTGTGCCGATAGGAGGCGATCCAGGGCGACTAGCATATGCAGACCCAACAAATGTCATGTTACCCCTATGCCATTGAAATATGTCATCAAGAGTTTGATTCATTGCTTCTCTTTGTTGTCAAGTGAAAGTGTAACTCATGTCCATACTTGATGAAAGAGGTGCTAAAGAGTTACTCACTTTACTGGGATTAAAACAAACCTCGGGTTCACTTTTAGGAGATTGATCGAAAAAGGGTTCCTTTCCCTTGTGTTGTTGACGAGTCTTAACTAGTGTTAACTGGCTAAAGACAATAGGGGGTCGCTTCCCTTGACTGACTTGGTACCTTGTTGTAATTGACATGAAAGAAAAAGATTCTTAATGATAGGGTGACCTCTCAAAGTGTCAACACCAAACTAGGATAATCAAAGTTCTCTAATGTCCAAAAGAGATGAAAAGATAGAAATATCAAAAGGGGCTTTACCAACACTGTCAAAGAGGTACTTCAAATCAAAGGGTGACTACCCTTGCACTTTTTAACCAAGAGGTTGGACTAGGCCAAAATATAATTGAAATTGAGATTAAATGAAAATGATTTGGACAATATGAGTACTAAAATTTTCCAAGAATGTAGCTAACAATTCTAGGGATAAACTTTTTCACCAAGAACATCCTCCTAACTTGACAACTATTTCCAAAGTGACCTTGTAAATCGGTTGATGCTATCCCAAGAGGGAAAAAGCCAGAGATCTAGAGCCAAGACAGGTCCCCAACAATAGAGTAAACAACCTACTCAAAGACCTAATCTGACCAACAACAACTAAAGCTAACTGAACTGGAAACACAACAGACACTATCCAGGTGATAGACTCTAGGCTAACTAGGCAATATACCTATATCAGGGCGATATTTCACCTTTTACTAGGTGACAGACCTGACAACTTCCAGGCGATAGACACCAGGCAAGGCAGGTGATAGTTCAGTAGGTGCAAACTATCGTGCGATATAACTTCTCATTGCAAGCGATACTATTGCAGAATTGTTCAAATCTTGACCAGAATTGTGTAAAATTTGTGTTTTTGGGTCTATTTGATCAAAGTTTTTAGTCTGAGGGTTGATGTTTTCAATTTTAATCACAATATCAGTAGAAATTTGATAGCTTTGCAAACAACATGGGATCAAACATGTCTTAAAACACTTGAAACAAGGGCAAAAGCAACCTTGCCAAGATAAACACTTGTGATATCAAAATTGAAAAAGCACCCTATGAATGCTACCGATTGTTTGTATGTTGAGAATGTTTATACTGGTATCACACAATCGAAGACACTTCAAGCAAATCTATCCTAAAAAGTAAAGGCTCAATACTTACCAACTTAGCGCACAACTTGATGTTCCCTTGCCTCACACAAAGTGGTTACCCACAATAGATATTGGCTTTGTCATGGAAGTGCCAAAGACACAACCAAAGGAACACATATGGTGAGTATCTTAAGGTAATCTGGGTTGTTCCACTTGGATCAATCCTTGCACTAAGAAGATAAGCAGCAAAATAAGGTGGCTTCTATCTAATGGTTCGTAGTTAGGGCTTCCATTCACAACACCCCTCTTGCTCCTCATAGAGGACTCAGACCTCACGACCTCAAGAGTACCTTAAGCATTCTTGCTCAATGCTTTCCCCATGGTTGCAATCCCATGAGCTACTCACATCAAGCGAAGACAAGTGTTATGTCTACCAAGGTTTTGTGTCCTCGATAGCCTTGAGTTTATAGTGGGTCAGAATAGCTCGGTATTAGCTTGTCCCCACTTGGGTCATTCCTCTTGATTTCTCAAGAGCAGGCTTGCTAAAGGATTCTAATGCTAAACAAAGAATGGATTAACTCTTGAGGTTCAAGGTTTTTGGTTCACCACAAGGGTGAAGAGCATACTCCCCTATCTCAAGAATTGCTCCCAAACACACCAAAAAGAGGTTCAATTACCCTCTTGCTTCCAAAATTCCAAGATGGGTTAGGATTTTCTGGTTCACCACAAGGGTGAAGAGCATACTTCTCCTACCACCTCAAAATCCCTTCCACAAGATATTAAGATTTCTATGAAAATGAACAACTAGTGATTGCCACACTTGAAATGAAATAAAACACAAGCACTTGATTTGGCTTTTATGCTTAGGGTAGCCCTCTTTGACATGCGTTATTTTAGAAAAATATTCAAGCAAGAGGCACCTACAAGCACAACTTGTTAAACCGACAAGAGGTTAGGAAAAAAAACCAAAATCTAAGTGACACAATGCAAGATCTAACTAGAAGATGTAAATAAACTCTGTCTAAATGCAGTGAACATAAATAGCAAGCTATCTAAGATCAAAATCAGCTAAATAACTCAAATTAAAGCTCTCTTCTAGTACAGGTGACACACTGTAGACACTAGAAATATCACGTGATACAGTTCTGTAGAATAGTGTGATATTTTAAGTCTGAGCGATATTTCACCTTAAGCCAGGCGATACTTCATCCGACACCAAGTGATAATTCTTACAACAGTCAGGTGATACTTCAATCAGGTGAAGTATCGCATGATATGGAGTGAACTATCACGCGATATACCAGAATAGTATCGTACGATATACTGAGACCAAAAAAATAGAGACTGAGAATTAAGCCGAAATTAATCCGAAAAATTGACGAAAATGCAAAAATGAAAGGAAAAAGTTAAGCTACTTCGCCCCACGGTGGGCACCAAAAATGTATGGTGAAAATGTGACCACACTTCTATGAATCCTTACATGTAAGGAAACTCAAGAATGAGCCCTCACAAATCGATCCATAGCTCTCTATGCATGGAGTTGCAAGATTTGAAATTTGCTCTCAGCTAGAGCTATTAAGCTAATGACCTTGCTAGTCAACCACACAATGAGAGATTCCAAATCAAAGACCAGGGAAACAATGCCAATATCTCCAATGAAATCAATATGAATGCAATGCAATGCAACCTATATGAGCATGCAATTTACTCTATGAAAGTGCAAGTACAAATTATGCTATGAAAGGAAAGTACAAAGATTACAACCTTCCTAACTAGGCTATGTTAGATTAATCTATTATATAAAAAGGAAATCTAAGCTAAGAATGCCATTATCATGCAACTATGAAAGAAAATATGAAACTAGATGAAATGCAACAAAAAGCTTCAAAGCTTGGATGCAAAAGTGTCTTCAAGAACGCTCCAAATAGACCTAGAAAACCTGCAGCATAACAATAGCATAAAAACATGATACTAAAATGAGGAGGAGAGCTCTCCTTTTATAAAATGAGGTGAAATGGACCATTGAGATTAAGAGACAAAAGAATTAATCAATGATGGAGCTTGAAAGAGGAGCAATCCATGTGCACAAGTATCCTCCAATAGGAAAATAAGAGTTGACTTTTGTGTCCATATGAGACAAAAAGTACTTTTTCTCTTTTTATAAAATAAGAACAATGCTTTATTTGTGCAACTTAGGATAAGAAGAATAGTGAGGGCTTTTTATTTATTAAAAGGGGAGGAAATATTCCTTTTGAATAAATAAAGTCTTAGGATAAAATGGTTAGCCCAAGGAATAATCGAAAATGATAAAATAGGATTTGATCAAGGAAATTGATATAATGCAAAATGTTAATTTTTGAGAATATTGATTCAGGGATTTGATAAATTGTAGAATGGGGGCCCAAAGTCTAGGCGACCATTTTAGGGTGCATATAGTTCCTAATGCTTTACCTATAGATATTGATGAAAAGAAGAAGTATGAAACTGATATGAAAGCTAAATTTGCTATATTTAACAGTTTGTCTAAAGATGTGTTTGTTAAGGTAATGCATTGCAAATCTTCTAAAGAAGTATGGGACAAATTGAAAAATACTTATCATGGTAATGATAGAGTTAAAGAAGCCAAGATACAACATTTGAAAGCAAAATTTGAGGATCTTAAGATGGGTGATGATGAAAAGGTAGAAGACTATCTTCTTAAGATAGATGAAACAGTTAATGGCATAAGAGGACTTGGTGAAAAAATTAATGATATTGATGTTGTAAAGAAAGTTTTAAGATCTCTTCTTGATAAGTTTGAATCTAAAATATGTTCTATAGAAGAAACTAGGGACATTAACAAATATACAATGGAAGATATTCATGGAGCACTTGTAGCTTATGAAATGAGAAACTTTGGCAAGCAAGAATCCGCAAGCAAAGAAGCAACATTCAAAGCAGAAAAGAAGGAAAAGCAAGTCTCATCATAATCAAAAGACCTTGATGTTCTTGAAGCACATTTATCAAGGAAATTAAAGAGAGGAGGAGGTAAATACAAAGGTAAAATTCCTTTCAAATGCTTTAATTGTGGTAAAATAGGACACTTTGCATCTAAATGTCCTTATAATAGTCATGATGAAGTAGATGATGAGAAAGAGAAATCAAGTAAAAAGAAATTCTATAACAAAAAGAAGTTCTTTAAGAAGAAGAAGACTTTGATTGTTGATGTATAAAATAGTGAATCTAGTAGTTTTGAATGTGATGAAAATGAAGTTTCATTGATGGCTATAGAAACTACTTGTCAAGAATTAGATAGTGATGATGATGTTGAACTTGTTGAAGCTGATTTAGAATGTGAATTTCTTTATGCACTTAAAAAGATCAAGGAATTAAAAATGAATTTAAGTGTTCAAGAAAATCATTTCATAAAGGAAAAAGAGAACTTTGAAAAAGAAATTAAAGAATTAAATCAACAAGTTATAGATTTAAAATTACAAGTGCAGGAACAAAGGAGAATTGTCTTTGTCACTAAGGAAGAGTTAAGTTCTAAAGATCAAGAATGTACAAGGTTAATGAATGAAGTAGTATCATATAAAAGGAAGTTAGAAAAATATGAGAATACTACTTTGGATGACATGTTAAGAAAACAAAGAAGAACTGATGATCTAACTGGAATTGGTTTTGGACTTGGACAATGCTCTAGTGACAAGAAAGATAAAACTTTATTTGAGATATTCAAATCTAAAAGCAAAGACATAGATCAACATGTTATCACTTCAAATTCAGATAAGAATGCAGATTTTAATCATATTTCTAATAGTAAAAGGAAATTTACATCAAGCTCCTCATTCATGGGTAAAAGATGTTCAAACAAGTTCACTTCTTTCTTTGATGGATATTGCTTCATGTGTCATTAGTATGGACATAGAATAAGTAATTGCAAATATATGTCAAGAAGGTTTTCAAAGTTTCATTTTGGTTACTTCTTTGCTAAAGTGAATGGTTTAAGATGTTACAATGCAATCTTTTTGGTCATGTTATGAGGAATTGAAAAACTAAGACATTTCAGAATGATCAATCTTATACTAGTCTACAAGTTGATAAAGAATTTGATACTAAAGTAACAAAGATATGGAGGCCTAAGATTAATAAGTCTATGTTTGTTCAAATGGCTTTACATTCTCAAGAAAAAGACTTGTGGATAATTGATAGTGGTTGTTCTAGACATATGACAGGTGATAAAACAAAGTTTGATAAATTGGTTAACTACAAAGGTGGCAGTGTGAGTTTTGGTGATGATTCTTCAAGGAAAATTAAAGGTTTGGGTTCTTTGATCCTTAGTGAAAAAATGTCTATTCATTATGTGTATTATGTTGAAGGTTTAAAGTACAATCTTGTAAGTGTTAGTCAAATTTGTGATAATGGATATGAAGTTGTGTTTGATGATCATGGTTGTCAAATCAAATTTAAATCAGGACAGTTGGTTGCATTAGGTAAAAGATCTAAAAGAAATGTATACAACTTAAAAGATATCAGAAATGCTAACAATCATGAAGATATTTGTCTTATGGGACAGGTGAATGAAAGTTGGTTATGGCACAAAAGACTTGGGTATTTGAATTTTGATAATTTGGTAAAAGTTAGTAAGCATCAAAAGGTAAGAGGTATGCCATGTATAAGTAAGCCAAAGAGTATTATTTGTGAAGGGTGTCAACATGGTAAACAAACAAAGACATCTTTTCCTTCAAAAGAATATTTTGCTTCTAAACCATTGTAGTTAGTACGTACTGATTTATGTGGTCCTACAAGGACAATATCATTAAATGGTGAGAAATACTTCATGCTTTTTATAGATGATTATACAAGAATGACATGGGTAACTTTCTTAAAGCATAAATCAGAGGCATTTAACAAGTTTAAGATTTTCAGGAAAATGGTTGAAAAGGAGTCAGACATGAAGATGAAGTGCTTATGATCCAATAAAGGTGGTGAGTTTACTTCAGATGAATTTGTTGATTATTGTGAACAACATGGCATCAAAAGACAATATGTAGCATCCAGAACACCTCAACAAAATGGAGTTGTTGAGAGAAAGAACCGAACAATGAAAGAAATGGCAAGGACTATGTTAGATGAATCTAAAGTACCAAACAGGTATTGGAAAGAAGCAGTTCAAACATTAGTATACATTTTAAATAGGGCACAACTAAGGGTAAAAACTAAGTACACTCCTTATGAGTTATGGTATGGACATCCTGCTTCTGTTGAGCATTTTAGAATTTTTGGAAGTAGATGTTTCATTAAGAATTATGATGATAACATAGGAAGCTTTGATTCAAGATGTGATGAAGGAATATTTTTAGGATATTCTTCTCAAAGTAAAGCTTACAAATGTTTCAATAAAAGGTTGAATAAACTTGTTGAAAGTGTACATGTAAAAGTGGATGAAGCTGTGCAGGATAAAAAGGAAACAATAATAGATGATATTTTTCTCAAACACAATGATAATGACTTCAACAAATCAGATAATAATGTTGATGAAGGTGAAGAAGAGATAAAAGATCAGACAGAAATTCTAGAATCAACAGATACCAAAACTACATGAACAAGATTAAAGAAATATCATCCTCAAGAACAGATTATAGGGGATAAACATGTAGGTATTCAAACAAGAACAAGAACTATATCTAGTGAATGTGCTAATCTTTGTTTGTTATCTTAAATTGAACCTAAATAATATAAAGAAGCTAGTAAGGATGAATTTTGGGTTAAAGCTATGAAAGAGGAACTAAGTCAAATTGAAAAGAATAAGACATGGGAATTAGTACCTAGACCTAAAAATAAAAATTTAATAGGTGCTAAATGGGTTTTTAGAAATAAACTTGATGAAAATGGAAAGATAGCAAGAAACAAGGCTAGATTGGTTGGTAAGGGTTATGCATAGATAGAAGGCATGGACTTTGATGAAACTTTTGCACCAGTTGCAAGACTTGAGGCGATTAGAATCTTTCTTGCATATTCAGCTTTTAAAGGTTTTAAAATGTACCAAATGAATGTTAAAATAACTTTTCTAAATGGTTATCTTGATGAAGAGGTTTATATGGATCAACTTGAAGGGTTTGAAAACAAAGATTATCCTAATCATGTTACAGATTGAAAAAGGCTCTTTATGGTTTGAAACAAGCTCCAAGGGCTTGGTATTCTAGGTTGGATCAATATCTTATAAAAAATGGCTTTAAAAGAGGTGGTGTTGATAGTAACTTGTACATCTATGGTACAGGTGATGATATTCTTGTTGTTCTTGTTTATGTTGATGATATAGTGTTTGGATCTAATGATGATGCCTTAAGTCAAGGTTTTTCAAAGCTTATGCAATCTGAATTTGAAATGTCCATGCTTGGGAAACTATCATATTTTCTTGGGTTGCAAATTTCTCAATTGGAAAATGGTATTTTCTTATCTCAAACTAAGTATGCAAAAGAAATGTTAAAGAAATTTCATATGGAAGATTGTAAGCCAATGAGAACACCAATGATAATAGGATGTAAACTTACTAAAAATGATGATTCTCCTGATGTTGATCAAACTACTTATAGATCCATGATTGGTCATTTACTATATCTCACTACTTCAAGGCTTGATATCATGCATGTTGTCTGTTTAGTTGCAAGATTTCAGTCTTCACCTAAAGAATCTCATGTTATGGTAGTTAAAAGAATTTTTAGATATATTCAGGGTACTTTGGATTATGGAATTTCGTATCCTAAACATGATGATTTCAGATTTGTTGCTTATACTGACTCAGATTGGGTAGGGTGTCTAGATGAAAGAAAAAGTACTTTAGGAGCAACATTCTTTTTGGGTAATAGATTGGTATGTTGGCATAGTAAAAAATAGGATACTACTACTCTTTCTACTGCAGAGGCTGAGTATATTGCAGCATGTTCTTGTTGTCAACAGGTTCTATGGATGATTCAAACATTATCAGATATGAAAGTGATAGTTTCTACACCAGTTCCTATATTTTGTGATAATCAAAGCACCATCAGTATTTCTAAGAATCTCGTTATGCATTCACATACTAAGCACATTGATATTCGTTATCACTTCATAAGGGAACATGTTTTGAAAGGTAATGTTGAGTTGGAGTTTGTTCCTTCCTCAGATTAGTTGGCTGACATATTTACCAAACCTCTATCAAAAGAAGTCTTTGAAGGTTTGAGAACCAGATTGGGAGTTCTCTCTCTTTCTTCTCTTGCATAAGTTAAATAGTGTGTGATAGGTTTCAGGGGGAGCATTTATGATAATTTTTACAACTGAAACCTTGGTATATCTCCTTTATCATTGATGTCAAAGGGGGAGAAAAAGCATGAGGAAAACATATTATGATTGATGGAATCTATACAGGTACATGATTCTATACAGGTACATGATTTGTTCTACAGGTGATGATATATAGGTGATATAGGTACATGAAAAGGTTAATATTTTTTTTACAGGTATTGAAATCAATGCCAAAGGGGGAGTATGTTGAACCTTTGGTAATTTGGTCTTTGGTTTTGTCATTGATGTCAATAAGACATGTCAGATCTCTCAGTTATGGTGGTATACAAGATGGAAACTTAATGATCTTATAGAAGTTTATTAAAGTGATCAAAGGTGGTTAAAATAATGTTATTAATGTTCCAATACATTTATTATATCATTATTGAGGTGGTTGATAAAGTATTGAGTATATAACACTTAATGTTGATTATGAGTGTTAAATCAGTTACAATTTTATAACTACCCAGTTTCGGTCTAAATGAATTTGAACATATTAAGTTTTAAACAAGACCCAAACTATTATACCTTTTCAAAAAGGTAATAGGAAAAATTGAAATGGGTCTAAGTTAGTTTTGAAAGATCACATTTCTAGAGAGAGAAAAGCAATTTCGACCAAGACTGTTGTAGGCAGTTATAACCGTTTTTGGTCAGTTTTGGTGTAATTACAATTTGGGTTATGTAACAGTTCTAAAAATTTCAACTTCTTTGATTTATAAATAGAAGATACATTCCTCTAAAAGGTCCTATAGGTTATTTGATCAAAATTTTTAGGAGTGGTGCATAATGTGAAGTATATTAGGTAGATTGTAGGAAGTTTTTATAGTAGCAAAGAGGAGGGTAATGTTTTATGTTTCTATTTTCCTATTTGTGATTTGATTTTCATTACAGAAGTATATTAGAGGTTGAGAAGGGTTTATAAACTGATATATTAATGGTTTACATTAGTATTTAATTAGATATTTTATGAAACATGAATATGCATTTGGATCTTTAATGTTTTGAAGGAAAAATGTTATTTATCTTTCAAGAAGTATAGCATTTTGAAGACCATTGATTAAACTCATCCTATTAGATTCAGATGTATTGATTTAAGTCTGATTATACTTTTCATGATCTGAAAAAGTCATATTGAGAAGGCTTGTATAATTTGGCGATGTAAAAGAATCAGTGTGAAAGATAAGAAAAGAATTGAATCCTACTTAATGTTTTCAACTTGGAGTTGAAATCTTGTTTCATGATTTGTATTGTAACAGAGATGATCCTCTAGTTTTGTATTTCACTTATTCATTTTGGAAGTTGGTGCTTCTTGTATTCTTGAAGTTGGTGATTCAGGTGTAAGGGATTGGTGTTCCTTGAAATCGGTGTTTCTAAAACAGGGTGTTGGTGCTTCCCAGAGTTGTAGCTCTAAAAGATTTTCCCAAGAGGATAATAAAGATTCAGATTCAAAGTGGTTTTTACGCTAAGGGGTTTTCCACTATAAATATTGTGTACCTTTTTATTCTTTTATATCTTGTTCATTTTTATAACTTTATGTTATAATTGTAAAAGTTAAGATTATAAAGTTTAAAAGAACAAGTTTTAAGTAACCACTGATTCACAACCCCCCCCCCCCCCCCCCCCCCCCGCCCTATTAGTGGTGTTTGTATTCCAACATTTTCATGGTAGATTCCAAGGATTCTTTGAGAGGAGTGAATTTGTGATTAGGATCTATAGGCCAAGGTTTGTAATCATATGACTTTTTGTTGGACTCTGTGGCTTTGGCTTCAGAAGCTTTGATGGCTTGGGTACCAATAGTAAGATTGAAAGCAGGTGCCTTAGATGGGGCACGGATATTATCAACAACACCATCTGTGACAATGCCTTTATTCTTAATCCAATTTTTGTTCTTGTCCTTAGAACTAGATCCAGATTCATACTTGTCTTTTTGAAGTGATATGTCTCCTTTTTACACAAGTACTTTCTCAATTTTGATCGCATTATCTACCATCTTCTCAAAAGATGTATGATTTTGCATTTGTAAACGGTAGTTGATTTTTGGAACAAGATTGTTGATGAAGATTTCCAGCTTCTTAGTTTTTGGAATAGGTCTAGCATATAGAGAAAATTTATTCCTCCACCTCTTGAGAAATGTCAGGAATGGTTCTCTTGGATATTGTTTCAGATTGCAGATGTTGATCATGGTGACCAAATTTTGAATATTGTAGGAGTATTGTTGATAGAATAGTTTGATTAAATCCTCAAAAGTTTTGATAGTAGGGGGCATTCTAGAGAACCAATGAATGGCTGCTCCTCCTAGAGATCAACGGAAAAGATGCATTAAGTAGGTTGGTTCATGCATAAACTCCATAGATTGAGTATAGAATTCTCTAACATGATCTTGAGGGTTAGAGTTTCCATCATACTTATCATATTTAGGCATCTCCACTCTTTTAGGGAATGATGGCATGTACAAGTCTTTATCAAATGGAAAAGGACATAGAGCCTCCATGGAGAACTCTTTAGGTTCCTTTTCTTTCTCAAGTTTGTTAAGTTTGACTTGCATGGCATGCATGTGTTTCATCATAGTTGTGATAGGAGTTTCTTCGTCATGTGTAATGATATCTTCCACATTAAAGTTTGGAGGAAGTTTAGCTCCTTGATGAGCTAACTCTAGAAAGTATGCTTCTCTATCTTCCTTTAAGAAATGTTTCATCATTCTTTTGAAGTCATCATCATTTTGATATCGAACAATTTCAGAAGGTGTAGGTTCTCGATCCATACTGTGTTGAGATTGGTGTCCTTGAGAACCATGATGATGTGTCCCTTTGTGATACATGTTAGGAGTTTTAGGGCTCTCTGGATTAGATTGAGGTGGGGTTTGTTGATTACCTCCGTGAGTTGATGGAGGGGGTACATAACCAGTTTTCAATAAAAAATTGCTAAGACCATCATCTTTGTAAAGACCAAAATTGTAGAGTTGTTCAAGAGTTGGGGCCTGGAGAGTATTCAAAGGTATTGTATGGGATACCTCTCTAGATTTCTTATGTGACGAAGCTCTAGTTTCCACCATTAACCTTGGGTGAAGCCAAAGAATAAGATGAAAACAACTAAAGAATGAATTGATTCTAGAAGATCAAATGATGCAAGCTTGTCAATATTGAAGTGATTAAAGAATAGATCAGATGTAAATGAAGGATATTGTGCCATAGTAGTGTGGGTAGATGCCCAAAAGATGGAGGGAATGAGCTCACAACACTTAGCCATTTAGTAAAAAGATTGAATTTTGAAGATAATTTTGACAAGGTTATGACACAAGATGAAAAAGATTCAAATCAATAAATCTAAAGGCTAAATCAGACTCAAGTGACCACTTTAGGAAAATGAATGTATTCGTTATAGGTTCTACTCTATTCCCGACACAATGATTTGTTTGACAGATTCTGGAAATAGGCTGTAAAATTGGATTTCTGACAAATTTGACCAATCTTTGACAACTTTGACTTTGGCTTTGATACGAGTTTTGAAATTTTAGGATGGCTTTTGACATCAGAAAAGATTTTTGCTTCAAATTTGCAATTTTTTAGTTTTCAGTACCAGTTTGTTTGCAAATTTTTCTATCCAATTTTTGAAGATTTGTGTAAAAGTTTGTCTCAAGTAACCAAGAAGATATCAAGCATGCAAAATAGCAAGCAAGGGAAGCAAGCAATCATCTAAAAACAATGAACAAGGGCAAAAGCAACCTTGCGCATGAACAAGAAATAGTGACTTATTGTGCTAATCCCTAGACGTGCTAATTGTGTATGTTCCAAAAAGTTTTTCAATAATGCACATATTCCTAGACAAATAAAAAAATTTGGTCTCACTAGGGTTTGTAGTAATGGTCTGACTCTCTAACTTTTATGATCTCAAGAGGGCAAAATCCAATCCAGGTGCACCAAGGTTTTGACATAGTCTGAGAAATTAATCAATCAGAAGCTGCTAGGGAGATCTGACAGCCCAACAAGAGACCACACCTATGAAGATTTCCTCCACAAGGACATTTATATAGCGGCTGTTGCTACCATGATGAAAATGGCTATTACTACTTGAGGTTCCATCCACATGGTTGACCCAATTAAGGGAATGTCCACTATGGTTAACCCTCTCTAAAGGTGACTCACAAAAGATACTATAGGGGGACTAGATCAGATTCAAGGATCTGGGTTTCTGGTACTATCCAAAAAAGAAGTAGAGCATAATCCCCTAACCTCTTCACTTCACCAAGACAAAGAAGATAGATTAATCCGACACGCTAAGACCAAGATTATCTCACAAAGATCTATGATGTCAACTGCTTATGATCTATCAACCTCTTCGGAGAGAGAATGTATCAATCAAAAATTGAAGACACACGAATCTAGTAGAACGTGAAACTTTCTCAGTACCTTCCCTACCTACAAGGGGATCCTTTGTCAAGAGGAGCTTCGCATGAATAAACAAGTGAAAGAAGCTCAATCTCTCAAGATCATCCACAAATAGTGTTCATAGGGCCTATTTACTATGTGTAACAGATATGCAAAAGCAAATCTATGTTCATTTTATAGCCAAAAAATTGAAGTCTGATTTATGAAAGCAGAAAAGACACTCAAGCTAGACACGTGAGATGTTCGTTTTATGTCCAAATTAAAATGTTTTCAAATGTAGTAGAATACCTGAATTACCTCACAATGGGCTTAGTAGATTTTACCTGATTTTTAGCTTTGTTAAGCAATCTCGTGCAAGCAAGCCACAAACTCTGACAAGAAAACAAGCAAACAAGATATGCAACGTATATTCAACTTATGAAAACCGTAGGGTTAGATCTGAAAATCAATTATTAGGAGAAATAATAAATAACAACTAATCCAAATGACAACTCATATCATTCATTGAACCATGTGAAAAATAAGTGCATACCCATCACAAAATTTTATTTTTTTTGTTGCATTTGACCTAGTCAACAAGATTTGATTTTTTTGATATAATTTTGGCCACAAAAATAGAAATGAAAAATAGAGACCCCTGCTAAAAAATAGAGAGCTTTTGAAAAATGTAAATTTTTTAGAAAAATCTCTTCATTTGTGCTCTAGAGATCCATTTTACCAAAATAGACCAGTTTTTGTAAATTGACTATTTGAGCTATTATATTGCATCCAAATTTAAAACACAAAGAATGGACCCCCTGTATAATTTAAAGAGATTTCTGAAAATGTAAATTTTTTTGAAAAATATGCTGATTTGCATCAGAAATTAATTTTTTCCAAAAAATCAAGAAAAAATTATTAAAAATTCAAAACATCTCAAAAAATTTTGAATTTGTTATTGAAGCTTCCCTAATATGTCTCCAACCTACAAAAAAGTTTTTAGACCAAAACTCCAAGCCGTTTGGGAGATAAAATTAAATCTTTGAAACTTTAAGGTTTTAGCTCCAAAAAAAAAATCAAAACCAGCATGTAAAGGTGGGTTGCCCCACGGTGGGTGCCATAAATGTATGTGTGAATTTTGTACCTAGCTATAGACACAACACTTCAGTAAAACATTAGAGGTTAGTAAAAATCAAAATATGCAAATAAGGACAATATAGCTAACTAGGTGATTTACTGCCTTCTAGTAGGTGCGAGTATGGTATTCTCAGATTAGACCGAGATCAATGACAATGCAACACCTAAACAAAGGATTTAAATGATGAAAACAATAAAATATGAATGCAAATTAATCTATTTTTAAATTTTTTTGATGCAATAAGATGAGAAAAACTAATAATAAATTAATCTAAATGGATTGAAATGATATGCAAATTAAGCTAACAATGATATGAAATATGAAACTAGAATGAATTGAAAACAAGATTGATCTCACAAAATGCTGATTCGCAAGAAGCTTGATGATTCCTCTGATGTCAATTCTCCGGAGTAAGTATGTGAATTCTGTGGATGATTTGTAAAGAGCTAAGCCTTGATTTTATAGAAATCCAGGGCTTAAGGGTGCATGGAAAAACTCCTGATGAACTCAGGTTGATTTTTGAGTTAACAAGAAATTAGAAATAGATAATTCATAAAATCATGCAAAATCATGCAAGAACAACTTTTTAATTCAAATCAGAAGTTTAGATCAACTTTGAACTCAAAATAGATGTTGAGTTTCAAAAAGATAACAACTTGAATTGATTTTTTGATTTAAAGTTTAACTGCTCTTTGAATGTGCACAAATAATCATGAATTAATTAAATAAATAAAGTGATTTATCTTCAACTTAACTGATTTTTAATTTAAAAATAACTGATTTGTGGGTTAATCAATTATTTTGATCAAACTTTTATTCAAAACTATATTATTAAATATTGACAACTTGGATTTAATCAATTATTCGTAGGAGATTTGATTTATTGTCAAAATTAAATAATATAATTAAGAATAAATAGAATTAAATCTAATTAAATAATTAAGTGGCAAAATTAAATTAATTAATTAAATATTCATCATATTCAATTAATCAACTTTAGGATAAATATGATTTATCGCCAAATAATATTTAAAATACATTTAAAATAACTGATTTATTGTTAAATAAAATAATATTAATTAGGATTTTGATAATGTGCAAATGTGCTTTAGGTTAGGACTTCCATGTCAATTTCATTCGAATTGAAGATGTAGGAGGTTAATGAACCTATAGCCCATTTTTGGGGTATTACATGAGCGAATTTGGATACCCTTTTCGGCAAACTTCTGAGATTTGTGAACAGAATTCGAATCAGACTTCAAATAAAGAATGTAGTATTTGACCTTTTATGAGGGTCAAACCCGACCTGAGCTCATCTTGGAGAAATATTTCTGGGTTTTCTTTATCTCAGCATTTCCAGTTAGGAACATGTTGCAAAATTGCTCGAAAGTATACACAAACATCAGAATTTGACATTTTCCAGATTTGCCCTAATTTGAGGTTAGTATTTGTATTTCAATTATTTCATATTTCAAGCATAATTTCATTCATAGGGAAATATTGGATTTAATCTCTCTCTCTCTCTCTCTCTCTCTTCCATATTCCTCATAAATTGATTCGATTGTGTATTAACCTCTTGGTTGATCAAATTGGATCTCTTCTTTGGGAATTTGGGTTTGAGAATAGATCTCATATTTCCCCCTTTCTATTTGAATAGTGGTGAATCCATTTTACAACTATTTAGGAACTAGAGAAAATAGGACCTATTATGCTACTCACAAAGTGTACCATTCATGACAATGAGCCCCCAAGAGATACGCTAACAATGTTTACATGGTGTGGAGCAACATAATAGGGACTTATATGCTATTTAAAGAAATTAGGATTGAAATAGAGCTCATCTTAAGGAGATATGTGAATAACCTCATTATTAATTAGTCATTGAATCTTGTAATGTAAAGCTTGACAATCATTAGTAGAGTGATCATGATAATGGTGATACATGCAAAATGGAAGATTCATAAATTTTTTACTATGTTTAGGTCTAGTAATCACCTTAGCACAAAGAAGCTCAGGTAAAATAATTTCTTGATTAATAAGATAATATATATTAGATGATGAAGGAGAGGATGTGGACAAAGAATTAGATTCAATACTTTGTTGCACACATCCTAAATTATGATCGACAATGTTGTTGAAAGAATGTTGATGCCCCCCATTACCCAAGGGCATTTAATTTTCTTTTTGTTGTTTACCAAATCCATTCTTAGTGAATCTATGATAACCATAACAAGAGGTAGTATCACTAGGTTTCATATATTCATCATGAGTGGAAGTAGCAACAAAGTTATTAGAAAGAGGAGTTGTTTTAGATTTCATGAATGAAAGATCATTAACTCTATACTCTCCAATAAGGTTGGTGTGAAATCTAAGGATCTCCAATCATCTTCTGAAAGAAAAATTGCAAAAGGAGGATCACCATTAGATTATTGATTTTTTTTTTCCTCAACATTTAGACAACTATTTGGTTTAGTATCTGCATGAAGAGTGTACATTACATTTTCGTAGATAAACTTAACTTTTTGATGAAGTGTTGAAGGAATAACATGCATAGCATGTAACCAAGGTCTACCCAAAAGAAGGTTGTAGTTAAGAGGTCCATGCATGACATTAATGGGAGTATTCAAAATAACTGGACCTACTTTGATAGGTAAAGTGATGATGTCTAATATTTTCATAGAAATATTATCAAATCCATGTATAGTCACATTATCAGGTTTGATATTTGAAAGATCAGCTTTAATTTGTTTCAGCATGTCCATACTACAAATATTTAGCCTAGATCCATTATCAATTAAGGTTATATCAATGAGGTTACCATTGATAAGTAAGGCTACCATAAGAGCATCATAACGATCTCTAATCTCTTTAGGAGGAAAATCATCATGATTAAACACAATTTGAGGTGGAGTAGGTGTAGCATTCATACATTGTAAAAAGGCATTGATGTTCTTGATTAGGAGGTGAAGTTGGAAGAGAGACTAAATATTTTTGTAAGGCTTCATGATATGTAGGTGATGTTTGAATAAGTTCCCAAAGAGAAATGTTGGTGGGGGTATTTAATTGCGCTACCAAATCACATTCCATTCCAATATTTTGAGAAAGATGAGGTGGAGGGGGAAGAGTGGCTTGAGAAGGTGGGAGAGAATTAGTAGGTTGAGGATTATTTCTTGTATGATAGGTGTGAGACACCGCATGATAATCCAAAGAATTTCTAGGTTCCCCCTTAAGAGTTATGGAAGGACAACCTTTAAGGGTGATAAGAGGTTTATTTGATGGAGGGTAACCTTTGAGAGTTAAAATAGGTTGAGCAACATTAAATTGATTAAGATCTTTCTTCTCCATAGAATCATTACTAGAATGGAGAGCATTAAGGAAATTTATATTATCCCCTTGTCCCAAGGAATCCTTAGAATAGGGATTGTAGACTTCCATTAATGCTTCATCTCCACTAGGAGCATTAAATGAAGGAAAAGTTATATTAATAAAAGTATTTATAATGTCTTCCTCTTGCTCTAAAATATCCCTAAGAGTAGAGTGTGTTTTAGGAGAAGGGGAAACATCAAGTGTGTCATGGTGAAAAGAAAAAGGTTTCTTTTTCACGAGAATAGTCAATATTATTATCTAGAGGTTCATCCCAAATAGTGATATTATGAATGGAAGGAACATGTCTATCAATAAGGCACACCATATGATATATTCATAAGGTAAAGTGGAATTCATAAAGGTGGGAGAATTGAAAGAAGATATAGGACCAACCTCAACCAAAGTATCTCCATAGTCAAGGCCTATATTAGGAGAAGGGCCAATATCAATCTGCCACTCATCTCCATAAAGAGGAAGATCACAGAATAAAGATAAGTTGATATGAGGGTGATGTTTTATGTCAAAAATAATGAAATAATTTTTAGAGAATTCTTTAAATGACTTGTTCAACATGAGAAAAAGAGAAGTGAAAATAGAGTAGATCCAACTAACCATTTTTGTGATTGAAATGTATGCAAGATCTAATGATTATTCATTAGGTATGAATAGTACATACTCAATTATGTAAACACCATGGAAATTATATCTAGCTAAGAAGATCTAAATACTAATAATGCAAACAAGAGTAAATCTAGATGCATAAAGAAGTAATCTAATTTCCAAAATAAGGTAGAAAAATCTAACTCCAAAATGCAATAAAGAGGTGTAAGAGATCGGGCTCACCAAAATGTTTAGGGAAGGTGAACACACAAGATGATGCAAAGGGAAATATAACACCAAGATCAAAAGGAAGTTGTAACACGTCGGGCTCACCAAAATTTATAGGGGGGAAATGGGTGCTAATAAATTTAGTAATGTAAACTATGTGAGATGTGTTCATTAATTAACCATTTCCACACTAACATTAGAAATAAAAGAGAAAGAGGGGCTTTTAGGCATAACTCTCAACATAATCTAAGTTAGATTAGCAAAAAACCCAAGAAGATAAGGGGATGCTAATGCTAAATCCAAATTATACTAAGGAAGTACACAAGAAAGTCTTCTTTCATGCAATGCAAGATTTGATTAAGGTTGTATAAATGCACTTGTTAAATTGAACTAATTGATTTGGCAAGATAAATAATGGAGATCTAGGTGCTAAACGTAAGAAATCAACTCAATTAAGATGTGAAAATAGATCTAAACTAATATATGAAATAGATAATGAGGTACTCACCTTGAATTATGAAGAGAAATATATTTTTCTACTCTGAAAACTACTGGTCTATACCTGTAGCTGAATTTTTGATTGCAGATCTGGGATCATGGATAAAAACCTAGAAAATGCTATAAATCTTAGGCTTCCAGGAATAGGTAAACTATGTCACCGTGTTTCGGAGCAGGTCGACCAAGTCACTGTGTTCCCAAGGTACTTTACCAAAGTTGACCCAGATTTTTCTGGTAGATCTATGTCTATAACTTCTAGATTTGTACCTGCAATTCTGAGATCCTACTCCTGTACACAAAAAACTAGGTTTTGTGGTTGGGGTGGATAAGGGCTTTCCTTGGTCAATCCTTAGATTGAGGAATCAAACTTGAATTGAAATGTAAATGTGTAAATGAAACAAGACAAATGTAAATTTTCACCTTGCTTGAAGAAACCCTTGTTAATAAGGATTTTGTTGTGTTTGTATATTGATCTTGAACTTGCAATGTAGGAAATCTCCACAAATGCTATGGATCTACCAAAATCACTTAATGGGGCCATAAATTTAAGTGTGCATCAAATGAAGAAGATGATGAATGACTCAATGTAGATCTCCTCCCTTGATGGCCAACAATATGCTAGATCTTGAAGAGGAAAGATACCCACAAAGGATCCTTGAATCTTTTGAAGACTTGAATGCTTGAATGCTTAAACTCTTCAATGTGAGATTGATATCATGAATCTTCCTCTAAAAGGAGGTTCCTAGGCTTCCTTTTATACTAGTTTCCAGGTAAGAAAATAAAGAAAGTCGACAGGGTCACCAAATTTTACAAATTGAATCCTCAAGACAACACCTGGCCCAAGGCTCACAACCCCCGGGGAATAGGTTGACCTGGTTGAACTATTATGGAATAGGTGGACCTGGTCAACCTATTCCTAAGGTGGCCCATAGAGATCCAAATCTGAGGTCTTAGAAATTGCAAACATGAAAGTGGGAAAAATAGGGTTGAAAGAGAGAAAAAGGGAGCTAAGCACAAATCCATCCATGGTCCAAAAGGTCAATAAAGGATGAGAGAGCTAAAAGGTCTTATATGAGGAGTGCATCCATTTTAAGATGGTACAATATTATTTTTATTAGATAAATATAGCTCATGTTTATTTTATCAAGAACATTCAAATGATCATCTCTTAAGGCTCTAAGTGACTAATACTAAACAATGTAATTATGTACCATATAGACATATCACATCTCACAACATGAGAAAGTAAATATCATATAATTAAATGATGAATAAGGTGTTAATTGTGACAACTTACATATTTTATCTAGATCATTAGATGATTGCATGGATTTAATTGAATATTGAATTAATCTACCTCCCTAACCTATCATTGTGTTTATCCACAACCAAATTTCCAATGAGGCTTATATTACATGATCTCATATATTAGAGGTGTTATTCAATACAAGAATATTTATGACTATAGTGTCATAAATTATAAGCACCTCACTAAGTTGTAAAATTTATACTTATTTAGCACCATTTTAATGTGTGTTCATTCTCATATGCATGATTAAAGTTTTTTACGCATTTAATTAATAAATATTTAAATATTATATCTTGTATTAACTAAATTTACATTGTGGGCCCTTAATTTTAAGTGTGCCCCTTTAGTAATTTCATTCATTTATCACCTCTTGCATACATAGGCCCTATTCCATTATGGGCGACCTTTTGTATTTATTTTAAATTCAAAATTTGATTCCATGCATATTTTCCATATCCCCTACCCTCATTGACCCCCAATTTAGTTTATAACCCTGATAGACTAGAATAGAGTGCTTCATAAGACACAAGGCAAGATAGGTCACCTTGTACCTCAAGAGGCACCCATTTTTCATAAAAGTGGCCCAAATTTAAATTGGAGAAAGGTCTTGGGTTTCTATTGGGATATTCAAATCCTTGTCATCCTGCTTCAAATTTTGAGTCCCAAAATAGATTGAGCAAGTATAAAAATAGTGCTACCTCCCTTATTTTGGCATCCATTATCAATCCAAGAAATCAAAGATCTAAATTCTATCAATTATTCACGTAAACATTAAAGGTATTTCATCCCACCATATCCTTAATCTTGTGGCAAGCTACAACAATCATTATTCAAGAATGTCTTTTGTAATGTGCTTTTAGGTCTTTGCAGAGTCATGATATTACATTAGCACTTGTGATCTAATTTCAAGCACAATTGCACTATTAAAGGTATAAGTGTGTGTGTGAATTTTGTACCTAGCTGTAGACACAACACTTCAGTAAAACATTAGAAGGTTAGCGAAATCAAAATCTACAAATAATTGAAACTATGCTAACCAAGCGATTTACTGCCTTCTAGTAGGTGTGAGTATGATGTTCTCAGAGTGAAATCGATATCAGTGACAATGCAACACCTAAATGAAGGATTTGAATGCAAAAGAATGAAAAACTATATGAATGCAAATTAGTCTATATTTTTGTATTTTCTATGCATTGAGGATAAAAAACTGTATGAATCTAAGCTAGAATTGATTGAAAATGATATGCTAATTTAATCTAAGAATGATATGAATTGATATGAAAATCTATGCAAAGCTATGAAAAACTATGATCAACTATGAATTGATCTCACAAATCACCTGTCACAAGTGCTTAATCCTTCAATCGCCAATTCGCCAGAGTAATTGTGAAAATTTGAGTGTTGATAAATTCAAGGGATTGAGAGATGAATGCACAGACCTTTGTGAAGAGCTGAGCCTTCTTTTTATAGAAATCTAGAGCTTGAGGATGCAAGAGAAAAGCCATAAATCACTCTTGATAAACTCAGGTTGATTTTTGAGTTATCAGGAAATTAGAGATTATTAACTCACAAAAATCATGCAAAAGCATGGTCTAACTCAAAATAGAGTTTAGATCAAATTTCAACTCATCATCAGATGTTGAGTTTTAATTTTAAAATTGATTATTAATTTCTAGTTGCCTGCTTTTTTGATTGTGCATGATTTATTTTGAATTAATTTAAAAATAATGTGATTTATTCTCAACTTAACTGATTTTTGAATTAAAACAATTGATTTATGGGTTAATCAATTATTAAATCAAACTTTATTCTAAAACTATATTATTAAAAATTGACAATTGCCATTAATTAATTAAATAAGAATTTAATCAATTAGTCATAAGATTTTTGATTTATTGTCAAAATGAAATAATGCAATTTAGGAATAAATTTAATTAAACAATTAAATGGCAGTATTAAATTTGATTAATTAAATATTTAGAATATTCAATTAATCAAACTTTAGGATAAATAGGATTTATCACTAAATAATTATTAAATTAGGATAAATAAGAATATTGCTAGGAATATTCTCGGATGCAGAATTTAGAATAAAATCAATTTTTGATAAAATGATGTGCAGATGTGCCTTAGGTTAGGACTTTGATGTCAATTTTGTTTGAATTGAAGATGTAGGAGGTTAATGAACTTATAGCCCATTTTTGGGGTATTACATTTTGCCCCTCTTTGAATCACTGTGCGAAGCGTAGTGGTTCAAAGAATAGTCTATGTATGATAAAGATGTTTGAGAAAGAAACTGATTGAAAGATTAACCGATTTCGAGATAGAAACTGATTGAAAGATTTAAAGATGTAAGATTTAGGTCCTGATTGACCAAAGATAATGTTAACTATAACAACAATGAACCGATGATTACAAAAAAGTGCCAAAATTCTTGATTCTGAACCCTATGATTGCAAAGAAGTGAGTGACCGATTCCAGACCTGATTGTCCCAAGAGAATCATATTGGTATGACATCCTGAACCCATCAGTTACGAAGAACCAAGGAAATGATGCTAATGAACCAATGGTTACAAAAAGCTGATAAAGCTTATAAGATAGATTTAGGATACTAGATTGATATGGATCTCGATGAATCTAATATGCCCCAAGCAATAATAGATTTTCCCCAAGTGATGAGGACTTTTGATGAATTAGTAACTAGATGTAGTTGTTGTCTTGATCACTAAGGAAAGAAATTTTTTGATTTATAGATTTGATTTACAAACTTTGAATGATGTGTAATACCATGCCCCCTTCAGGATTAAAATTGAAATCTGACAAGAAAAGTCAGCGTTGAATGGTTTAGAAGCATGTTAATTGATTTGAGAATGTATTATACACGTTCGAGAATGCATTCTGCATCATTTAGAGGTCCTAAAGACCAAGTTTGACTAGGTTGAAATTCAAATAGTTTGATGTAAGATAATCAATTAAGTTGAATTCTGGATTTGTTTGATGATTGAAGGTCGAATATGCAAGCAGTCAACCATCTTGGGTCTAAAAATTATAAATTGCGACTTTGACATAGTAAATGATCTCATATTTTGATTTTGACCTTGAAAATGAGTTCTACTTGCTGTTTCGTTGGAGGGACCTTCATACAATGCTCAGTCCTTGTGTCATTTTCAACATAGTTTTGAAGAATCATTAAGCATCAAGCAACTTGTGAGATCATGCAATCATGCAAAATGACATGCAGAATGAAATGCAAACCTAAGACCTAGGACCTAGTCACTGATCATGTGTCGATTTGTTGTCATCATTGAACTTTTTAGGTAACTGGATAAATCTATACAACGCCCACTAGTTATGAAACTATAGACATATGAATATTGATTTGTATGTGCAAGAATCAATACAACATCCACTCATTAGACAACCATGGACATATGAATCTTGACTTTATTTTTGAAATGTCAGATTAGATATAAGCACCAAGGAACAAACGCTAAGATGACCTGAATATCATGTCCATTTTAATATAGAAATTTGTATAAGCATCGAAACATAAACGCCGTGATGACTAGAATACACCATGCATTACAAACACATCAAGAAGTCAAGAGATCATACAAAATCTAGTGTGAATTACCCCTTGTGACCCTTTATCATTCACATCCTTAGGTAAGGTCGCGTTTCATAGTAGGAGTGAGAACTTTCTCAAAAAGACAATAGTTAGATCAAACTTCCTTGAATTTTCTAGGTATCAATGGTCAAGGTACGCATGGCCATCCAATACGAGATATAGGCTCTTATAGACGGACACCATTTCAATCCAGAATTTCCAAAGTTGTTATATTTTCACATACAAGCAGAAAACAAAGAAAAGATTATGCACCCAGTCATCACTCTCTAAATCTTGTAAAGGTTATCATCGAAGAGCTCAAAGGGACACAATATGCAAAAATCTCAATGCGAATCAGTAAGCATACAAGGAGATAAAAGCATGAAGAAGCATAGATTGTTTTTAGTTTGTGTTGATGTTTGATTGCGTTGTTGTAGATGAAAAATCCTTTCTCGAGAGAAGATAGACAAACTAACTCAGATGAAACTTCAAAGGACCCTGACTAGATATGACATGTCTAAGAGACATTGGATGCCATAGGATATGACATTGATTGCCCCCAAGTGTTAGGCATTGATATGATATAGACGTTTGAGCCGATTGGTGCACAGACTGACTTATTGAAAACAGGAAAGTAGAAACAAACTAGGAGATATGTACAAACTAAAGCAAGACTAAAAGTTGGGAAATACCAAGATTGGGTTGATAGATGGAGAATTTTGAAACAAGTGGCACCCGTTTGTCAGGTTTTCACCATCTTGGTAGAGATTCTATTTTTTCTACCAAGGCGCCTATTTCCAGGTTTTCACCAAGGCACTTTTTCTTTTTCTTCTTTTTTTGTATTTTTCATTTTTTTTCAATTTTTTTGTACTCTTGCTATTTTTTTATTTTCTTGTGAATTATCAAGGCGCCCATTGCTAGGTTTTCACCAAGATGTTCATTTCTTCAGGACTTTTTTTGATTTTTATGATTTTTTAGGACATTTTACCATAGACTAAATGTCTTAGGCATAGACTTTCTTTAGATGGAGAACACTGATTGGTTCTCAGAGCTATTCTCCTTCAGTTGTAGAGAGTTGATAGGCACCAAAGCCAAAAGTAGCAGTGATAAAAAATGGACCCAGCCAATTGGGTTCAAACTTCCCATTATGCTCTCTATGTGATTGATTTTTAGGATTCACTCTCAAAACTAGATCGCCAACCTGAAATTCTGTGTCTGACTTTCTTGTTGAAACCTCTAGACATTCTCTTCTGATATACTCTGAGATGATCATACGTTTCTTATCTATGCTCATCTAGTAGTTCAAGTTCCTGCAACCTAGACGCTCTGTAGTCATCATCAGTTACTAGACCATGCATCCTAATTCTTAGTGATATGATTTCAACCTCAATAGGCAGTACCACTTCAGACCCATAAAATAAAGAAAATGGTGTAGCCCCAATAGGCATTCTGATACTTGTTATGTAGGCCCAGAGAGCTAGATTGATCATGAGATACCAGTCTCTTCCTATTTTATTAACTGTATGGTGCAAGATTTTCATTTGAAGCCTCTGCTTGTCCATTCCCTTGAGGATAGTAGATAGAGGACCAATGTTGTGTACTCTTGAATTTAACACATAGATCATCTAAGTCTCTGTTCTTGAAATTGTCCACCATTATCTGTGACTATAAAATGCAGAATACCATTCCGACATATGATGTAGTTCAAGATGAACATTGAAATTTGTTTGCCGGTTGCTTGAGTTAAAGGAACTGCTTCTACCCATTTTGTAAAATAGTTTGTAGCTGTAATAATATGGGTATGTCCTTTAGAAGAATGAGGATGTATGGATCCCGTAAGATCAAATGCCCATTGGTGAAAGGTCATTGTGTAGTAAAGGGAATTAGATCTCTCCTTGGTGCATAAATCAAGTTACCATGTACTTGGTACTTTTGACTGTTATTAGAAAACTTGATAGCCTCTTTTTCCATTTTAGGCCAATAGTACCCTGCCCTAATAAGTTTTTGAGCTAGTGTTAAACCGTTAGAGTGTGGTCCACAAATACCTTCGTGGACTTCTTCTAATGCACATTGAGACTCTTCCCATTCTAAACATCTAAGTAGTGTACCATCTAGACCTCATTTGTATAGATCATGACTAATGATGACATACGGGGATGCATTGCAGATAAGGTATCTCTTCTCATGGCGGTTAAAGGTATCGGGAATGATTTGGTCTTGGAGATAGGAGAAAAGGTTTTTATATTTGGATGAATCATGACCAACAACAGTGCAGATCATGCAAGTATCAGGGGAATCATATGTAGGATAAGATACTACTTCCACTAGGAACTCATAGCGTAGCTCATGTTCGGGTTGTTGTAGTAAAGTAGATAACATTTCCATAGCATCGACAGCCTTGTTCTCTATTCTAGGTATTTGCTCAAATGTTATAGACATGAAATATTTCTTTAGATCATCTACCATTCTCTTGTATGGGATTAAATTTCCATCTTTCATTTGATACACATCATTGACTTGGTGTATTACAAGTTGTGAGTCTCCATGAATGTGTAATTCTATTACTCTCCTTTCAATTGATATCTTCATGCCATTAAGAAGGGCTTCATATTCAGAAATATTGTTTGTGCAAGGAAACTTGATTATGAATGCTTTAGAGATTGAGTATCCTTGAGGAGTGATGAACAATATGCCTACCCCAGATCCATTTTATGTATAGGAACCATCAAAGAATAACTTCTATGCTCTAGAAGAAAGATTCATGATAGAGGAATCTAGGAATTCCATTTGCATCGGTGTATCATCAAACAAAGGTACGTTAGCCAGTTGATCAACAATTACTTATCCTTTATAGCTCTTCTTTCAACATATTCAATGTCAAATTCACTTAAGAGCATGACCCATTTGGCTAGTCTACCTGTGAGGGCAGCTTTGCTTAGTAGGTACTTTAGTGGATCAATCTTAGCTACCAGATGCATGGTATGAGCTAACATATAATGTCTTAATTTTTGTGATGCAAAGATCATAGCTAGACAAGCTTTCTCAATCATTGAATAGTTCTTCTCATATGCTACCAATGTTCTACCGATATAGTATATAGCTCTTTCCTTTTTATTCTCATCATGCTATGCTAGTAATTCCCCCAGTGATGTATCTGTTGCAGAGACATATAAGATAAAAGGCTTTCCTTGAATAGGAGGCATCAAAATAGGAGGATTTGATAGATATTTCTTGATATGGTTAAAGTTCTTTTCACATTCCTCATTCCATGCAAAGGTCACACCTTTATGTAATGTCTTTGTGAAAGGTTGTGATATCTCTGCTAACTGAGATATAAAGTGTCTAATAGATTGTACCCTCCCTTGTAATGTTCTCATTTGATTGATATTCTTGGGAGGTTGCATCTCCATGATAGCCTTAACTTTAGCTAGATCAACTTCAATGCCTTTCTTTGAAACAATGTAGCCTAAGAGCTTTCCAGAAGTGACACCAAAAGCACACTTCTTAGGGTTTAGTCCAAGGCTAAACTTCTCCATTCTATCTACTATTTTGCTCAAATCATTTAGATGTTCGGATCTTATCATAGATTTTTCCAAAGTATCATCAACATAATCCTCCATAGTTTGATGCATCATGTCATGAAATATAGATGTCATAGCTCTTTGATATGTAGCACCAGCATTCTTAAGTCCAAATGGCATGACATTCCAACAGAAGGTACCCCACGCACATGTGAAAGCAATTTTCTCTTGATCCTTTGTAGCAATTTTTATTTGGTTGTATCTAGAAAAACCATCCATTAAATAATACATCTCAAAGCCCGCAGTCATGTCCACTATCATATCAATATTAGGTAAAGGAAAATTATCCTTAGGGCATGCTTTGTTTACATCTCTAAAATCTATGCACACTCTTATAGATTTGTCTGGTTTAGAAATAGGTACAATATTAGAGATCCATTCAGCATAGTCAATAACATAGATGAATGCGGCTTTTACTAGTTTCTCTAATTCAACTTTGACCAAGAGTGCAATATGTGGATGCATCTTTCTTAATTTTTTCTTAACAGGTTTGATACCTAGAGCTATAGATAAATGGTGCATTATAAGATCAGGATCCAACCCTAGCATATCTGAATATTTCTATGCAAAGTTGATCTTCTTTTCTGTTAAGAATGTGGTAAATTTTTGCTTTTCTTCTTCTGATAAGGATTGTGCTACATGAATCAACTGTGGTTCTTCTACTATTCCCAAGTTGATGGATTGAGTGGGCTCAATTAGAATAGGAGATCTATCCTATAAATGACTCAGAAGGACATCAAATATCTCATCCTTAGGTGCCTCAGAGAGGTTTTCACCTTCAGATATGTCTTTTATTTTTACTTTTGTAGGTTCTGAGACTACCACAAAGTGGTTTTCACCCTCATAACTCCTTTTCTTTTTATTTTTACTTTTATTCTTTTGACTAAGATATTTGATGTCTAACTTTGTCATGCTAACGATCGGTTCATTAATGGAAGTCCTCATAGGCTCAATTGCATTGAGGTAGCAAGCAAGGGCATAGTCATTTGGAAAGGTATAAATACCTTGGCTCAGATTCGTAGAGGTTTGGTCAAGAAGTTCAAGATGTTGGATAGTCAAAGTGGTGAAAGATTGGGAAAGAGTGTTTACAAATATGGATCTATCATCATTGGTCCTAACTTGATTCTCAAGTTCAAAGGTGATATTACAACTCAAGACGTTCAATTCATGAATAGGCTCAATGTCATTGTGGGAGTCCACTTCAGCCATCGGTGGATCAGACTCATTAAATTCATTATTTTTCTCTAGAATTACATTGGGTTTAGGTGCATATTGGTGAATAACATCAACCTGTTTCTTTGTAATAAGCTCATCTTGTTTTGGAATGGCTCCCCATTCATAGTCATTAGATTCTTCATCTATGCCTCTAGGAAATTTAAGAACATGAGTAAAGTCAAGGTGGATACCCCAAGAAGGGTTACCCTCAGATTCTAATTTGAATTCATACTCATGGGAATCTGTCTCAGAATAACTATCACCTTCCTCTTTATCTATTTGGCTGCCTTCGAGATCAGCTGGTTCTTGTGGCGCAAGTGTCTCTTGTTCTATAGTAGGTTCTTGTGTTTCTACTACATTGATTCTTTTTATTGGATCATCTTCAGCTTCAAGGAGGTCTTTGATTTCTTTAGGAAAATGCTCATGAGGAATGAGCTCCTCAGTGGTGTTTGAACCATCACTGTCAGATTGTTCAGTTGTTTCTTCCTTTAGTTGATTTTCTACGGATGGGTCAATCTGTTCTAAGACATGTGGGGAGTTCTTGCTAAGATAGAAAGGTTTCTTCTTATATCCTAGACCTATTGTATCCTTGTTTGTTCATCCATGATGGTCAAGAGGTGATAGAAGACCTTTACCTTGTAGTCCTAGAGGTTCTTTTCCTTTATATCCTATTTTTGTGATCAATTTGTCCCCTGGGCCATATGACTTAGAAGAGATCTTCGGTATTTTAGAGTCACATTTTTGAACAGTTTGAGATTCAGATTCATCTTTGTATAGCCATGCAAGCACAACTTCATCCTCTTCAAACTCTTGTTTAAATACTTGTTCTGTGACAAAACTTCCATTGAATATGACTTGATTCTTTAGCTGTAGGTTTCACTTTGTGAGATGGTTGTCCATACAATTTAGGGGACAACGGGAGAGATGTGAGAGATAAAAAAGGTTCCATTGTGTATTCTCCCATACCATTGTCTTTGATTTTGACTTCTTTAGCAATGGCTTCCATTTTAGAGGTTGAAGCAACGTCTAGCTGCTTGGTGGCAGATTCTCGATTGTTGGGAACAAGTTTATCAACACTTTCTTTCAAAGCATTGCAAGTTGTGTACAGGTTAGCTGGAATCATCACCTCTACTCCTTCATAAGGAAATTTCACACATTGATGGTATGCGGAAGGAATAGCTTTCATTTCATGTATCTAGGGTCTCCCTAGAAGGATGTTGTAAGCCCAAGGTATATCAAGAACTTGACATATAGTATCTCTGATGACTAGACCTGTTCTGATAGGTAAGATAATTATTCCCTTGGAAGATCTTTCTTGCTCATCATATGATTTGATAGTTATCTTCTTTCTAGGATCAATGGCCATTTCTAAAAATCCCAATTGTGTAATCAAGCTAAAAGAACAAATGTTAAGACTGGCACTCCCATCTATCAACACACGTTTGACACAACGGTTTTGGATCAAGACTTCAATATGAAAGGGCTGGTTATGCGGATGACTCAAGGAGTTATCATCTTCCTCTAAAAAGGATATATATTGTGGAGAAGTTAGATGACCAACCATAGTTTGGAATATGTCCAAATCAAGGTTACCAGGAACATTGGATCTGAGTAGAGTTTTGTCTAGAATGGCTCTATGAGTTGGAGATATCCGAAGCAACTCAAACATCAAGATTTTAGCATTTGTATGCTAGAGTTGTTGGACAATATTGTAGGAAGTAGGCCTCATGTCTTTAGGATTTGAATATTTAGATGTAGCCTTCTATTTAGAAGCAGATGAAAGATTGAAAGGCATCTTAGGGACATTGGATGAATTTGGGATTTGTCCTTGCAGATGTGCTTGAGCTTGTGATCGAGTAATTGTATTCATTGATTGATTTTATCTATCTCTTCTGACAATTGTGATGACATTGCAACGCTCAGATAGACATGGTTCAACCATATTGATAACAACATTGTTTCCAGAGTAGGCATAATTGACTTTAGAACCCATATTAGACTAAGAAGAAGAATCTTCTTTACCATGTTTCAGAAATGGTTCCGTGAATGTTGTATGATCATTATTGCTCTTATGATTGTCAATCATGATTTATCCATTATCAATTTTGTCTTGTATGATGTGTTTCAAGCACACATAGTTATTAGTTTTATGACCCTTATTGCGATGGAAGTCATAGAAATCATTCTCTCTCCACCATTTCAGTTTAGGTTCAAGATCAAATACTTTTATCTCAAGAAAGTAAATGATGTTGTTAGCCAATAGAGTTTTCTTAGAAAATTCCAAGGACTCTCCAAGAGGAGTGAATTTGCATTTAGGATATGTAGCCCAAGGTTTGTAATTAGATGGATTCTTGGCAGATTCTAATGTCTTAGCTTCAAAAGCTTTGATGGCTTGGGTACCAACAGTGAGATTGAAAGCAGGTGCCTTAGATGGGGCACAAATATGATCAACACCACCATCTATAATGACGCCTTTATTCTTGTTCCAATTTTTGCCTTTGTCTTTAGAACTAGATCCAGTTTCATACTTGTCCTTTTGAAGACACATGTCTCCCTTTTGCACAATTACTTTCTCAATTTTGATTGCATTTTCTACCACCTTACCAAAGGATGTATGATTTTGCATTTGCAAATGGTAGTTGAGTTCTAGAACAAGATTGTTGATGAAGATTTCTAGCTTCTTAGTTTCTGGAATAGGTCTAGCATATAGAGAAAATTTCTTCCTCCATATTTTGAGAAAAGTCAAGAATGGTTCTCCTGAGTTTTGTTTCAGATTGCAGATGTCGATCATAGTGATCAAATATTGAATGTTATAGGAGTATTGTTGATAGAATAGTTTGATTAACTCAAAAGTTTTGATAGTTGGAGGCATTTTCGAGAACCAATGAATAGCTGATCCTCCCAAAGATCGAGGGGAAAGACGCATTAAGTAGGTTGGTTTGTGCATGAACTCCATATATTGAGTACATAATTATCTGACATGATCTTGAGAATTAGAATTTTTGTCATACTTATCATATTTAGGCATCTCCACTCGCTTAGGGAATGGTGGCATATACAAGTCTTTGTCGAATGGAAAAGGGCATAGAGCTTCCATGGAGAACTCCTTAGGTTCCTTTTCTTTTTCAAGTTTGTTAAGTTTGACTTGCATGGCATGCATCTATTTCATCATAGTAGTGATAGGGGTCTCTTCCTCATGCATGATGATAGTTTCAACATTAAAGTTTGGAGGAAGTTTAGCTCCTTGATGTGCTAACTCTAGAAAGTATGCCTCTCTATCTTCTTTCAAGAAGTGCGTCATCATTTTCTTGAAATCATCATCATTTTGATATCGAGAAATTTCAGAAGGTGTGGGTTCTTGATCCATACCATGTTGAGAGTGAGGTCCTTGAGACCCTTGATGTGTCCCTCTGTGAGACATGTTAGGAGTTTTAGGACTTCCTGGGATAGATTGAGGTGGAGTTTGTTGATTACCTCCATGAGTTGATGGAGGGGGCATGTAACCATTTTTCAATCCAAAATTGCCAAGACTGTTGTCTTCGTAAAGACCTAAATTGTAGAGTTACTCGAGAGTTGGACCCACATTAGTAGTCAAAGGTATGGTATGAGATGCTTCTCCAAATTTATTGTGTGAGGAAGCTCTAGTTTCCACCATTAACCTTGGGTGAAGTAAAAGAGTAAGATGAAGACAACTGAAGAATGACTTGATTCAAGAAGATTGAATGACACAACCTTGTCAAGATTGGATTGATATGAAGATAGATCAAACATAAATGAGGGATACCATGCCATAGTAGTATGTGTAGACACCCAATAGATGGTGGGCACGATCTCACAACACTTAGCTGTTTAGTAAGAAGACTGAATTTGAAGATAATTTTGACAAGGTTTTGACACAAGATGAAAAAGACTCAAATCGATAAATCAGAAGGCTAAATCAGACTCAAGAGACCACTTTAGGAAAATGAATGTATTTTTTATAGGTTCTTCTCTATTTATGACACAATGATTTGTTTGATAGATTCTGGGATTTGTTTCTCAACTCTAGACATCCAGTTTCAGGCAGTTTGCAATAGGAAAATAGGCATACGGACCCCAGACAAAAATTAGATCTGACAGATTGTTGATTAACTGATAGGAATAAGCTTGATGTTTTGAAAATTTAGGGACAATATCGCGTGAGAAAATTCTTCCCTGCGCAAGGAAGTACCAGGCTATGCATGAGAATATGTTGTCTCGTGCGAGGAAATGCTCAGAAAACTAAAATCTCATGTGATAAAGGAACAAAGTTTGATAGTTTTGGCATAGTGTTCAAGGCATAGATTTTGAGACACAACACTGGCTGTTCTCTGATAGAATATTCAATTCTTACACTAGAAAAGGATTTTTGCTCAGATTTTGCAATTTTTTAGTTTTTCAGTATCATATTATTATGCAAATTTTTCTATCCAGTTTTGAAGATTCGTGTAATAGTTCATCTCAAGTTACCAAGAAGGTATCAAGCATGCAAAACAACAAGCAAGGGAAGCAAGCAATTGTCTAAAATAATGAACAAGGGAAAAAGCAACCTTGTGCATGAACAAGCAATAGTGACTTATTGTGCTAATTCCTAGAAATGCTACTTGTGTATGTTCCAAAAAGTTTTTCAATAATGCACATATTCCTAAAAAATGAAAAATTTGGCCTCACTAGGGTTTGTAGTAATGGTCTAACTCTGCAAATTTTGTGATCTCACAAGGGTGAACTCCAATCCAAGCGCACCAGGGTTTTGACAAAGTCCAAGAAATTAATCAAATAGGAGCTGCTAGGGAGATCTGACAGCCCAACAAGAGACCAAACCTATGAAGATTTCCTCCACAAGGACATTTATATATCAGCTGCTGCTACCACGGTGAAAATGGCTATTATTGCTTGAGGTTCTGTCCACATGGTTGACCCAATTAAGGGAATGTCCACTACGGTTAACCCTCTCTAAAGGTGACTCACAAAAGATACCACATGGGGACTGGTTCCAGGTTTAAGGATTTGAGTTTCTGATACTACTGAAAAAGGGAGTAGAGCATAGTCCTCTAGCCTTTTCACTTTTAACCAAAAAAAAGTAGATAGATTAATCCAACACGCTAAGACCAAAATTATCTCACAAAGATCTATGATGTCAACCGCTTATGATCTATCAACCTCTCCAGAGAGAGAATGTATCAATCAAAAGGTGAAGATGCACCAATCTAGTAGAACGCAAGACAATCTCAGTAACCTCCCTACCTACAAGGGGATCCTTCGTCAAGAAGAGCTTCGCATAAATAAATAAGTGAAAGAAGCCCAATCTCTCAAGATCATCCACAAATAGTGTTCATAGGGCCTATTTACTATGTGTAAGAGATATGCAGAAAGAAAATCTATGTTCATTTTATAGCCCAAAATGAAGTCTGTGATATAAAAGCAGAAAAGGTCACACAAGATTGACACATGAGAGTTCGTTTTAATCCAAATCAAAATGTTATCAAATTGAGAAGAATACCTCAATTCCAATGCTCTGCAATCCAGAATTTAGCACACATTCGAAAACTCTACAATCCGGTAATATGTTGTCTTCGAAAGTACAGAATCAAGACAAATGAACAATAAATAGTAAGCATCATAAATCAATAATCTGAAAGTACAGATCTCCAAATTTTGTGTCTCTGGATGTAAAATCTCACGTGAGTCAAGATGTGGTCTCGTGTGAATAAGGATATGTTCTTGCGCAATGAAGGATATGGTCCCGTGTGAGGAAGTGCTGAAACCAGCAAAACTTCACGCGATGTGATGAAAAATATTGCGCAAGAATTAGTACAGGGATGTACAAAAGTACAGACAAAAAATTAAAAATCACAATTTTGATAGAAAAAGATAGAAAATTGATAGAATAGAAGGGAAACCCATTTCAGGGCCCCACGGTGGGTGCCAGAAATGTGTGTGAATTTTGTACCTAGCTGCGGACACAACACTTTAGTAAAACATTAGAGGTTAGTGAAATCAAAATCTACAAATAATTGAAACTATGCTAACCAAGCGATTTATTGCCTTCTAGTAGGTGAGAGTATGATGTTCTCAAAGTGAAATCGAGATCAATGACAATGCAACACTTAAACAAAGGATTTGAATTCAAAAGAATAAAAAGCTAGATGAATGCAGATTAGTTTATATTTTTGTATTTTCTATGCAATGAGGATAAAAAATTGTATGAAGCTAAGCTAGAATTGATTGAAAATGATATGCAAATTTAATCTAAGAATGATATGAAAATCTATGCAAAGCTATGAAAAACTATGATCAACTATGAATTGATCTCACAAATTGCCTATCGCAAGTGCTTAATCCTTCAATTGCCAATTCGCTAGAGTAATTATGCAAATTCGAGGGATTGAGAGATGAATGCGCAGACCTTTGTGAAGAGTTGAGCCTTGTTTTTATAGAAATCCAGGGCTTGAGGATGCAAGAGAAAAGCCATAAATCACTCTTGATAAACTCAGTTTGATTTTTGAGTTATCAGGAAATCAGAGATAATTAACTCGCAAAAATCATGCAAAAGCAGGGTCTAACTCAAAATAGAGTTTAGATCAAATTTCAACTCATCATCAGATGTTGAGTTTTAATTTTAAAATTGATTGTTAATTCCTAGTTGCCTGCTTTTCTGATTGTGCATGATTTATTTTGAATTAATTTAAAAATAAAGTGATTTATTCTCAACTTAATTGATTTTTGAATTAAAACAATTGATTTATGGGTTAATCAATTATTAAATCAAGCTTTATTCTAAAGCTATATTATTAAAAATTGACAATTGACATTAATTAATTAAATAAAAATTTAATCAATTAGTCATAAGATTTTTGATTTATTGTCAAAATGAAATAATGCAATTTAGGAATAAATTTAATTAAACAATTAAGTGGCAGTATTAAATCTGATTAATTAAATATTCAGAATATTCAATTAATCAAACTTTAGGATAAATAGGATTTATCACCAAATAATTATTAAATTAGGATAAATAAGAATATTGCTAGGAATATTCTCGGATGCAGAATTTAGGATAAAATCAATTTTTGATAAAATGATGTGCAGATGTGCCTTAGGTTAGGACTTTGATGTCGATTTAATTTGAATTGAAGATGTAGGAGGTTAATGAACCTATAGCCCATTTTGGGGGTATTACAATAAGACATCTTATTCTCTCATCCAAGCCTCTTCTACTAACATCACAATTCCTTAGTCCAAGTTTTATAGTAAGAAAAGATTAGCAACGATGATGTGTGGGTTGCTTCCCTTTCCTAAGGCATAATGGGAAGGTAGATGACCCAATAGGCTCAAGTGGGACTTAATATCTAAGTGAGTCAATGTTCCTTCAATGATTTGAAAATGAATGATGATGAAATGATATATAATAGAAGGTTAAATAAGAAAATATAGATAGTTTCAAAAAAGACAGACTGGCAGAAAAAAGACAGGAAGCTATAATGACTTGAAATCAGGACTCAAGAATTGCACTAATCTGTAAACTAAATTTTAAGGCGATTTTCCATGTAAAAAACACCTTGGGCATTTTGTTCCTGGGAATAAGAAGCCCGAGACATTTTGTACCCTAGTATTTTGCTCGAATCCAATTGTAGTATTCTTGATAGATCATGTACTTACCAAATCAAGTCCTAATAACTATGCTACTTGTACCTACACATAAAAAAACAAGGAAGAAGGTTGGATAAAAGGGTTTACCTCAGTAAAACCCCTATTTGGAATCAACCCTACAATGAAATGAAAGAAATGAGAGCATGTTTTCATATACCAAAGGGTAGAACTAAATAGAATATGTTATACCTTGATATTGCAAATGCTTCTTTGAATGTGATAAAAAATATTTGAATGCGATCAAATAGATTTGACTTAACACAAAAACCCAAAAGGAAATCATGAAAGATAAAACCTCAATATGTTGGATGTTATAATTTATCACAATGCTTTATTAATAAGAAGAAATAAGATACAGGTGTGGGTGTATCTCCTTTCTTGATAGAAAACTCCTTAACTTGGGCTTCAATGAGGGAAAGAATCTTGAACCATGGAGAAGAACACATTGAATGCTTGAGAAGAAGTCTAGATCTTGGAAGCTTTCATTGATCACTTGAACTTGATTGCTTGATAGTGGATGCAAATGCTTAATAATATTTATAATTCATTATTACCAAAATGAGGAGAGTTTAAACTCAAGCACGCTGACTATAAATCCAAATATCCTACTAAATCATTGTGATGAGACCTTGGTTCCAATTTGGGCATAATCTTTGGGAAAAAATGCCTAGGGATTTATGTTACACCGAATCAAAGCTCAGATTGGGACCACATATCCTAGAAAATTAGGGGATTCCAAATTATAGAGTATAGTTGATTATGAGATCGAGACAAGACACAAAGGCCAAAAATGGTAAAATACGACCTAGGTGATGAAATAAATTATGTGATTGGAGGAAAAATAGAGTACACTTAGAAACATGAGCTTATCTTGATTTTAAACAAGATTGAAATGAAAGAGAACTTATATTTAAATTTAGTTGTCCACTAAGTGCCATATGAAGTCCTACTATGAAAACACACTAAGGTGGCTATTAAATGATCATGAAATTGTACACACATATCAGGTGCTTTCAATTTATGATGGCACATTTAGTCTCCAGTTTAGAAGGAGTATGAGATAACCTCATGCTCATGGTAAATGAAATGAGAGAGAAGAAGTGAGGAGGATCGAGAAATGATTATGGGTAAATTAAAAAGAGATGATACATCACCAAAGTTTAAGGACACAAGCCCCAAAATGAAGGATCTTGACTCAGAAAACTATACACTAGGGCACAAGGAAAAAATAAAAGACAAAAGACAAAAGACACAAAAAAGGGGTTAGTACTATAAAATAAACTCCAAATCAACTAACTAAAGAGACCTCAATTGAAAATGTCTCAACCACTAGCATCATGCTCAAAAATATATTGCAAGATCACAAGTGATGACATGGAAAGGGAAAGAGAATACACCAAGGATGAGTAAAACTCTGTGATCTAACACACTATAAAAGCTATGAGAGCATGGAAAGAAGAGAGAGAAATCATGTATCCAATAGTCTAGAAATTGTGTTATGCTAGTTGATCCATGGGAGAGAAGGTGAGGACAGAGTAGAAAGGATAACAAGCTATTTTCTGCTAGTTTCACTCATCCCAAAGAGGTAGAGAAGGAGAATTGATAGTCTAGAAATTTATGTTATGCTAGTCAATTATACCTTGAAAACTTGTGCATAGGGTAACTTATGAAATTTTGTGCATGGAGAGACATATGAAATTTTTGCACATAAAGAATTATGAAATTTTGCGCATGGAGCACCTTTGAAATTTTGCACATGAAACATCTTATGAAATTTTGCACACACAATGACTTATTATTTTTTTGCGCATAAGGAAGCTTACAAGACCATTCTTATCGAAAGTATAGTCTTTATGTGGATCCATAAAAGGATCAATCAAAGGACCAATAAAAACTATGTAATGTACAAGGAGGCCATATGTATACCCCCATACTTATGATGTTGACATAGGACTATAGTGACATCATAAGAAAAAGAGAACAAGGATACCCACTTCCAAAAACAAGGAGATACCCTTAAAACAACAATGTATGCATAACCTTAGCAAAGAGGAAGACTCTTGTCATCCAAGGAATAGATAATCATAAAAGGATATCCATAAGTGGGAAGAGACCCTTGAAAGAAAGATGTCTTGGATTACAAGACATCTACCTTTAAGAGGAGTTCTTGAAAAAATTTAACATCTTCAAGACAAAGAGGGAAGGAGAACAAAAATGCACCCTTTTTAACCCCTCAACTGCTAGGTGAAAAAGGGATTCTTGATGAAGGATAACATACTTAAGCTCCCAAGTAAGGGTATTTTTTTAGGATGAACATGCTTTTACAAATAAGGAAGATGTGATCAAGGATACACACCTCTTTCATAGGAGAGAATCCCAAATCAAAATGAAGAATTCCATATAAGAAAATAATGTCACATGATAAAAAAATGCCACTATACCAAGGAAAGTGGATCTTTAGAAAGAAGACAAATGAGATCTTGCCCCCCAAGGGTGAAGACAAGGGAAAAGATAACACATTATAAATATTAAGTGATAGATCTTTTATAATAGACATGCACTTTCAAGAAAGAATACATTGTGAACAAGGATTTAAATCTCTTGAAAAAGAGAAGATCCTAATGTAAGACAAACAAATTCATGCAAGAAAGGACATCATATTATTAAAAAAACAAGCCAACACGGGGATAATGGATCTTTTGGAAAAGAAAGAGAGAAACACCATAAACTCCCTAAGTGGACTATTATTTATAATAGCCATGTTACATGAAAAAAAGATCGTTAAAAAAATGCAAAAAGTCCTTGTGTGAAACAAAGAATCTCACATGCAACAAAGAATGTAATATAAATAATACAAACCCACACAGAGAGAGAAATAGATTCCATTTAAGGAGAAAGATAAAGGATGTTACATTATACAAATTTAGTGGAAAAATAAATTAAAAAAATATATACACTTCCAAACAAGGAAGAATTTGTAAACAAGGATATCAATCTCCTAAAGAGAAAGATCCTAAAAAAAAAATTCCATGTATGAAAGGAAGTCATAGTATAAAAGATTCAACCAACAAAGAGATAATAGATCCTTTAGAATGAGAAATGAATAAGATAGAGAGACCTTTATCCCCAAGTGAAAGGACAATAGAAAGGACCTATTATACTTCTTGCAATGGACATCATGAAAAAAAGAGCCCCTAATGAAGTAAGATGCTAAGATGACATGATGGAGAACAACATAATAGGAAATTGGAATCCTAGGGTACTACATTTATAGTACTAGTATCTATAAGCTCTTGGATTTCTATGGTGACATTATGACACATATTTTGTTTAGACAAGAAATGAGTGATGAAGTCCTGAAAAAGGTTAGGAACAATATTTTCTTAAGGTGTAAATCTAGTGGCTTGTGAAGGACTTGGTTCATCTTTCCAAGATCTTTTCTACTATAGGTTTGTGTAAAAATCATGTTATTTCCACTTTTATGAGATGTGTTTGATTTGAAATGTGGAAGGCTTTAATGAAAAGGTGTTGTGTAGGAGTGTGTAGCATGGTGATTGATCTATATAGGGAGATTCTTATTTATCTTCACTCAATGGTATATTAGGAGATAAATCATGAATGAAACTCATAACATTATCTTGTTTCCAAAGAGATTTATGGTTATGATAAGAAGTGGGAGAATAAGAAATATCTAGATAGGGAACATGCTTAGTCTCTTACACCAAGGTACCTTTGGAAGGAGAAGGTTTGCTACTCTCTAACGTGGAATTAATAGGAGGATTATAGTTGTCTTCATAGGAAAAATATACCTTAGGAGAGGTGAAAGTGTGATTCACAAATGATTCATTTATGGAAGATGTGTCATGTGGATTTAGAAAAGGTAGAGTGTCCTTAAGAGAGGTAATGCCATTTTTTATGCAACCAAAATTTCTTTAACAATTAACATAAACATTAGAGAGGAAAAAAACATAGAATATTTTCAGAATTACAATCTTTCTTTATTATTCTTTCCACTACTTTGGTGCTACAATGAGATAAAACACTAATTTAAGTACAAATCCAAAATTACCTTTTTTGACAATTTTTCATAAAAACTATTTTTTCCATTTTGGGTAATTTTTAGAACAACTCAAAAAGCTATTTGTTTTGTGAAGCTTCCTAAAACTAAGATAAGATGAAATACCAACTAACCTTCTAAATTGGAAATAAGATTTTCAAGTTAATAAAAAAAAAACAATTTTTCTAAAAAACTAAAAAAATACTAAAATCTTAAAAAACCACTAAAAGCTCTTGCATCATTCTCCTTTGGTTGAAAAGAATATAGCTCCTGCAAGTTATTTTTTAATGTATGTTTTTTTGTTTAGATCTAATCCTTCCCATTATACTAGATATCTATCATATTGACCTAGAGAAGAGAAAATTGAAGCCCTCTTGAATGTAAGTCTACTCCTTGTCTTCCAATTCTTTGGCAATCTATCCCTCTTGAATGTAAGTCTACTCCTTGTCTTCCAATTCTTTGGCAATCTATCCTTCATCTTTGCAACTAGCCCTGGATATAACATCATATTTTCCATTACCACAATTTGCATAATACTCTTGCAAATCAACGTATACCTCATTAACAAACAAATCAAAAACATATTCACTAGCAACCTTATTATCAACAAGCATTTCCACTTGCTCAGTTTGAACATCAGAATTAAATAATTGAAAATGATAAGGAGACTCATTTGCAACTATGTTTAGCTTGTCTTCTTCATTTATTGATGCCAAAATAGTCATAGGTATATTCACCATTTCATTTTCTACCTCTTCCTCTATTTTTTGTCCTTTCTTTCATTTTCCTCTTTTGAATAATCTTTCTAACAGACCATGTGATCTTCTTCTTAACTAGTAGGTGCCATTTTGCATTTCTAGGGAAACTCTTGCCACCAATTTTTTTAAGGCTTGATCCAACCTTTGTACCTCCTGGTTAAAATATTCTAAATATGCCTTGTAAACTTCCTTCTTCTTCAAACTTGTGTCTTCATCTTCTTCTTGTTTCTTCTTTGGTGTATCCTCAGTCTACAAGAACCTATTCAAAAACTCCATCTTCCTTCAAGCAAGTTCCTTTAACCTTGCTTCCACTTTGCCTTTGCCTCACCTAGGCCTTTTCTCTTCTCTACCTATGCTTTCAACAACCAAATTCTCTCTTCAACCTGCACAAACACAAACACACAAATACCAAACTCTCTTTCCCAGACCTTTTGGGCTTTGATACTAGATGATGCAACCAAAATTCCTTAACAATTACATAAATATTAGAGAGAAAAAAACATAGAATATTTTTAGAATTGCAATCTTTCTTTATTATTCTTCCCACTACTCCGATGCTACAATGAGAGAAAACATTAATTTAAGTACAAATCCAAAATTACATTTTTTTATAGTTTTTTTCATAAAAACTATTTTTTTGCCATTTTTGGTAATTTTTAGAACAACTCTGAAAAGCTAAATTTTTTTGTGAAGCTTCCTAAAACTAAGATAAGATGAAATGACAACTAACCTTCAAAATTGGAAATAAGATTTTGAAGTTATTAAAAAAACAACTTTTCTAAAAAACTAAAAAAACACTAAAATATTAAAAAATACTAAAAGCTCCTGCATCAATTTTCTTGCTAAAAATATCCCTATGAGTAAGAATATCCTTAGGAGAGGGACAAACATAACTCATTAAAGCCTCATATATAGAAGGAATGTCAAGGAAATGTATAGAAAGTGTTGGATCATTTGGAGAAATAGTCAGGATATCATCCTTTTGCATCAAATGGTCCTTATAAGGAAGATACATTTTAGTAGAAAGATCATCATTACTCTTGAAGGTCTCTTTCATAGGAGGGAAATCCTCAAAAGAAGTGGCGATAATCTCTTCTTTTATCAAAGTGTCCTTAGGGGTCATATCAAGTTTGGGAGGGGGTATATTATGGGAATGGATGAATTGAAGAACTAAGTTGTCATCATATGCATGAAATGGATCATCTTGAAGATCTTGAAGAAAACTTAAAATTGAAGTAGCAAATGAGAATAATAACTCCATTTATATAAATCAAATTGAGATAAATGAAATGTAATAACAATGTTACAAATAAAAATATTTTTTTACTTTCTATTATTTTTTTCAGCATGCAATGTAAGAATGAACTAGATCTTATGGCATAACAATATGCAATTTTTTATGTCTTTTTTAATGAAATGCATAAAATGAAACAATGAAATGCATTAAAATAAAATCTAAACACCAAATTAAAAGAGGAAATTTTATAAGTGGGGTTCACCAAAATGTACAATAAGAAAATATTAGCAATGACGACATGTGGATTGCTCCCCTTTTCCTAATGTGCAATTGGAAGGAAGATGGCATAATATGCTCAAGTAGGACTTATGCTCTAAGTAAGTCAATGATCCTTCATTGATTTGTAGATGAATGATGATGGTACAATATGATGCAAAATAGAAGGCTAAATAAGCACATATACATAGTTTTAGAAAAGATAGATAAGCTTAAAACAAACAAGAAGCTATAATGACTTGAAACAGGGAGCTGCTAATTGCACTAACCTGCAAACTAAATTTGAAGCTATTCTACTAGGTACAAAATGCCTTGGGCATTTTGTTTGTGGGAGCAAGAAGCCTAAGGTGTTCAGTACCTAGGTGTTTTTCTCAAATCCAGTTGCAGTCTTCTATAGACACAACTTATTCCAGCAGAGATGAATAGAAATATTCATCTTTTGAAATCCTTTCTTTTCAGTCATGATTCTATAACCATATTTTACATTATAATCTCCTAATTTGGTTCCATTCCAAATAATTTCATCTCCTTCTTCTTTGAATATGAGCAATCTATTTTCTAGAATTCTTTCTAGTTTTAGTAAATCTTCATCTAGCAGATGTAAGTCATCTCATGGTTTCCAATGTCATCTTAAAGTATTCTCTCGATCCAATATAATATAATGTCTGATGTACTGCCCCCATGTGCTTTCACATTTATCTTTAATCCTACTAGTGTCAATCATATTCTCTATTGCTAGATATTGTATGTGACTGAATGTGACCTCTAAATCAGGCACAACACAACATGGTCATTATTCACTTGATAGAATTCAGGAGAGAGTATGAAGAACTCAATCCAAATTCCATGGTGAGGTGACCTGTTGCCTCCTATGTGAATGGGGTGTTTGAATACTCTCAGAACGAGAGCCAACAGTCGGGAGACCAATTCAACAATGGAGGATTTCCAAGAAGCAATAAAGATGAGCAAGAATGCAATTAAGCTAAGATGAAGTGCAATTTATCTAAGAGCTTGAAAATAAAGATGAGATGCAACTTAATCTAAGAACTTGAAACAAATATGATATTAAACTAAGAACAAATAAGCAAATTTAGTCTAAAATGTGATGCAAAGATTATACTAATAATGAGATATTAATCTAATAAATGCAATAAAAAAGCTTTAAAAATAATGAGATATTAATCTAATAAATGCAATAAAAAAGCTTTAAAAATAATGAGATATGAGACTAAAAAATGCTATAGTGTAGATGCTCTCAAAAATTGCTCTTTCTTGAATGAGAAAAAGAGGTTCATTAAATAGAAAAGCCCGGGAGAGGAATGAAGAGTTTCTTGATTCGAAACTCCTGACCCTTCATTCCCATATTGAGACAAAAATGCAAGAATTACTTAATAAAAAGAATGGAAAATGCCACACAGGTGACCTTTCGAATATCAAGAATTATCAATTCAAAAAAGTGTGTCCATTCGAATATCAAGTAATTATTAATTCCTTTTTATGTGTAATTAGCTAAAGGGGGTAGATTTTTAATTTAATTAGAAAGCACATAGGACTTTACAATTAAATTAATGTATCATAGAGATAATTTAGCTAATAAAGTCAAAGAGACTTAGGAATTAATTTTAGTGTTTGATTATTGCAATTTATGGTCTTTGCAATTGACATCAAGTCAAATTAAGTCAGATATGAGGGAGAAAATTGCCTAGAGAACTAGGACTTTGGTGATGTAAAATCGAGATAATGCACCAAAATTGATGAAATTAAATAGGTGCCAATTTTGGGGTATTACAGATATCCTCCCCAAGAATCCCTCCAAAACAATATTTTTTTACTTGTTGGCTATATTCCACGAGATATGATTTGTTATAATCCTCCTACAAGATAATATCAAATTCCATATATGAGATCCTCTACAAAAATCAACAAGTTTGAAAATCTTTGAATGATCTAGCTTTGAGAAATATTTACCTCTTATTATCTTGATCCATTTTAAATTTGTCTCTCTATAAATTCTCCAAAATAATTTATCTTCTTAAAGCTTTATTTTGCCATAGTTGATTTTTAACACCCACTCCTCTAACATCTATAGGTCTACAAATTTTATTCCAAGCAATTAAAACATATTTTTTTTAAATATTAGTTATTTAACTAACACACACACAACCTTAGTAAAACAAAATATTCAAAGTTAATTTAAGATAAATGTCAAATTCTAAGTTAATCAATATAAACCAAACTAATATAATAAAATATAAAATTCACTTTTAAAGAAGTGTGCTTTAGATGCAATATAGAAATGGACACACACCAAATGATAAATGGAAGCATATAAGGGGTTCAAAAGGATCAACAAATGTATTGTATATTGGAGATATGTGTGAAATATGTCATAATTACCTTTTCATGCATTGTGGGCTTACTTTTTAGGGCCCATTTGGTAGCGGGAATTAGGAAATGATGGATTTGATCAAATTCTGGAAAGGGTCAAATCATGGATTTGATAATCCATTTTTTCATTTCTAAATTATTTTTGGATCGTTTGGTTCCACTTTTTGAAACTGGATTTGGAATTTGAGCATGATTTTTTTTTTTTTTGAATTGTTTTAATGTTTTTGAATTTAATAATTTATTTTTATTAATAGAATTGAATTTAAAATACAATCGCGAACTGTTTTAGGCAGCCAAAGTTGGTGGCAGACAACCAAGTTACAATCACTGCAACCAAAATTCGACAAAAAAATTAGAAAATAAATTCGAGAAAAAATTCAAAAAAATAAAAAATCAATTTTTTTTAAAAAATTGAAAAAAAAATCGTCAAAAAATTCGACAAAAAAAAAAAAAAAATCATCAAAAAATTCGAAAAAAAAATTGGCAAAAAATTTGATTTTTTTTCGAATATAAATTCGAATAAACAACAAAGTTACAAATCACCCAGACAAATAAAAAATAAATTAAATCCCCCCACACAAATAAAAAATTAAAAAATTAAGTGTAGACATGAAAAATTTAAAAATTTGTTTTCCCTCCATTCAAATTCCAATTTCAAATCCCAATTCCACCTTTTCAGATGGAAGATGTTAATGCTCATTTTGAACCAGAATGAGCATTAACACATTCCTATTCCATTTTCATATTGCACTGCCAAATTGATGATTCGACGAAATGGGCAATAACAAATGCCAATTCTAGGCAAATGCTGGAAATGTGATTTCAATCATTGTCATGTGAGTTTTTAGTTGTATGTAATTATAGTCATCAACTCTTTGTTAGTTCAATATTGCAAATTGCATTCATTTGTATGCAATAGCTTTATTTTCATAATTAAATGAATAAATTTGAACAAGATTAAAATACAATCAATTTACGAAATATGAAATATTTGTCTAAACAAATATTTATTTTCTACATATTTATATAAATAAATTTTATAAATCTTAAACAATATATTCCTTCATCCACATTTAAACTAAATATTATATTTAATTTGTTAAAAAAAACTAGTTCAATTCTACATTTATTATTATAATCCCAACTTCTTATCTTTAGTTGCTTTATCAACCGATAAGCTATTCTACATGGGGTTTTCACCCAAACTTGTCTCACACTGGAATCCATCTTTCAAAACAATTTTCACTCTTCCAAAACAACTTTCACATGGTCTTAATCAATTTTGAGGGATAGTAATTGCAAATAAAAAATATCAAATGAAATCTGATTTTAGAATCAAACCAAATCGAGATCCAATTTAATCTTAATGACAACCAATAATTTTAGATTTTCAAATGAAATCAAATCACCACCTCGAAAAACGAAACCAAAGATATGATCATAATTCTTTCCAACTTTGACAACCACTTATCTTTCATGAGCCCAACAACACGAGGAAGGAATAATTTGTTTTCGATCAGTTTGTCCGCAACAGATAATCTGATTTCTAGATGGGATGTATCAACACCACAATTGAGATACATAATGATTTTTTCTCACTTTTCTGTCTAATTACAGGGAAACTCTGATAAATATAATGGCGAATGCGCTTGAGAAGGTAAGAACGGAGCTCCCCGAGGAATTCACAGTAAATGATGAGCTTCTCGGTTCCTTCGCCCCTTTATCTGTTCGTTTGGGATGAAACATCTTCCTTCTATTCTGCAAGCTCGACACAAGATCAGTATTTTTCATATAAAATCCTTTATTGTAATTCAAGATTCTCATATTTTTAAGCCAACCTATGCTAAAATGAGTGTTTTGCAATAGGGTTTTTGTCAGATATTATAGTTAAAAATGCTTTGGTAGGCATGCAAGAAATATGTGCAGTTATAGACATTGCACCTGAATTGTTTGACAAAATGCCTCAAAGAGATGTCGTTTCATGGGATGCAATGATTGCAATATTTGTAGAAAAAGAATTGATGAAAGCGTTTTAGAAACTTCCAAGCAAATGCAGTTGGCATGAAAATGCCAGAGTCTCATCACAGGCTGCAGAGAAAGTGGGTTTGTTGAAAAGGCTTTAGAAGCCTTCAAGAAAATGCAACTAGCAGACGCAAGGAACATCACTCCCCCCAACCCCCTGTGCCAGAATGGGAGCTTCCGACTTATAACAACCTAAGTGAGACCATTCCCTCTTCATTCTCTTGGGTTTCCTTTCTAATCAAATTATTTTTGGATATTAATGTTTGGAGGAGATATTAATGTCCCGAGACATAGGAATTATTCACATTTCCGTGGATTTCTCTTTTGGATCTCCATTGCCATAGGAATGGGTTAATCTTTGCCAGTAGTTGAGTAAGTACGTACTCACTGCTCCCAATTGGGTTCTCAATCTGTACCTCCATGTTCACTTATCTGAATCGCCAACGTTAGGGTCTAGATGATTTTTGTGACTTAGTTTGCTCTTGATAGAAATTACAAGTTGTTTGCTTGTAAACATGTCAAGATGCAGAGTTTTGGGTCTCAACATAATTACCAAAGTTTTATTGTCGTATGTTTCTTCTTGTACAATCTTCATTTACAAAATATTTACAATTTTAAACACAATAACTAATATACATCTAGATTATAATAATTTACAAATACTTTCGTATCAGCATATCCTTGCACCTCTTCTGAATGCAAGTACTAGTTTATAATAACATAAGTATTATTTTTTGATATGGCTAAGCTCCCTACAAAATGTACCGTCGACCAAATTTCAAAATTCGGAAAACACAACAGATTTTATTTTGTCCATTTGTTTCAACTAAATTTCAGCTTTCCTCAAACGGCCTCTCTATTTGTTTTACAAACAAGTGATTTTCAGGCTAATGAAATAACCAGTGGACTAGCAAAAATTAAGTGCAAATTTGATCCTCACAAAACCTGAATATCAATCAACTTCCACAAAAACGATGAGGCAGACTTCTAAGCTCAAACTGATTTTGCAGGACTTCATGAAAGTTTATTATCAAGTTATTTGTTGGATTGCGTTAAAGAAATTTATGTTTCATTTTCTATGCGATATAGATTTTTAAAATGTTCCACTTTCATTTTCTACATGGTATAGATTTGTTTTTCAATGTCTGATCTGCTGTGTGATATTCTAATTTGAAAATTTCTAGATTATGTGGGTTTTTCCTGTTTCGAATCCACGATCTGTTTTGAATGTGATCAGAAAAATCCATGAAGAAAAAAATTCAAATTATCTGAAGTTTTTCCTTCACCAACACTTGGGATCCGATCCAAAATGTTGATAGGAAAAAAATCTGATCCAGAAAATTTAAATTCCAAAACTAATCAAAATCGAGTGCAATCAATTTATAAACGACAACAATAGTTTAATTGAACAACTAAAATTAAAACAAGCAGGTCGACAGATCTTAACAGTCACGACCATGCGAATGGCTTGCTCTTTCGCACCGGTTGAGAATGCCCATATTTATAATCTGAAAAAAAAATTGTGGGTACCCGCTGATTACAGACACCATTAAAATCATGAAGAACACAAAAACAACAGAATGCAATCTACCAGACAACTTGCGTTGCACAAAATCAGATTCCAAAAAATGGCGGTGCACAAATCCCCGCATTCTCCCCAGAGGATTCTGCCAATATCACATTGAAAAAAGCAAAATTTCTTACCAAAAAAGGAAGATTGCCAAGAAAAATCTCCATAAAACCCCAGATTTCTCATGCTTTGAAAAGGAAAAAACCCTAAATAAAGCAGCCCAGAAAAAATTGAATCATGTCGACCGAGATAAAAAACTGGTCGAAAGTAATGATCATGGCAGTAGAGAAGTGGGTATTACTAGAAGATGCATAAAAGATCAGTGCAGAATAAGGAATCCTCAAATAGCTGGGAAGATTACAGTGCCTGGAAAACTGCATGAGCTTGAAGATCTTTCAGGTATTCTGACATGGGATTCATGGAATAAATACCTTAGTCCTTCTGAGAGATGTGATCTTCGATTGCTTTTGCCTCAAGAGCAGAAGAACAATTGTGTGATAAAGTCTTTGCTTGATGGTGAGATTCAGAGATTTGGGAAAAACCCTGTTGCAGAGTGGGGGAAGAGTGTGTGTAAGGGAGAGGAATGCCCTGTTTCTATCTTGCAGAGAGAAGAGAAGATGAAGGCTTTTCAGTCACATTACTTCATGTATCTTAGAGCTTATCACCATAATTATATTGCTAAAGTAGAGGATTTCAAGAAGATCTTTGAATCCTGCAACTGTGATGATAAAGAGTTTCGCATGGAGCTCATGAGAATGAAGAAGCAGAAGCAGTAGAGAATAAAGATTAGTAGGGGAGGATTTTAAATTCGTGTTTTTTAAAATTGGGAGGGAATACATTTCATTTAATTATAGATTGTCATGATCTACAATAACAATTTTAATATAAAAAATATTAGGCGCTGAGTCAACCAGTACTATCATAACTATTAAAATATGCTCAACTAATAGATTATTTTCCTTAACAAAAATCAAGAAAACAAATAGAAAAAAATACAAATATAAAAATCAAGTCATAAACATATTATATCGTACATATTTTGAAAGAAGTGAAGCTTTCTCTCATACAAAATTCTATCTACAATGATTGTCTCATATGTCCAACAATGAAATTACATTATAAGATTTGTAATTGAAATTTGATTTAAAAATGCAAAGGATATATAATTATGAAATGAGAATTGGTGTTTCTAACCTCTAATTATGAAGGAAACTCCTAACTATTTTTAAAAAAAAAAATGGTAATATTGATATTTATCAAAGTGCTGTTGCTTTCTTCCACCTAGATGAGGAAATTGGAAGAGACCAAAGTGGAAGCTTGTTCGCCACATACAAGCCAAAGTTTATGTTATGCAGTATTATTTGTTTTGTCCATTTCAGCCATTGGCATCTCCTTCCAACTCTGACAATGAATTTTGTAAATGATTTCTTGCTTTTTTTAAAATATTGAAGAAAAATATATTACAAATGAACAAATAATACAACATGACTGCTGTAACAGTAACATTCAAAGCTCAAAAGCTTGGACAAATTTAAGTTCAGGTCAAGAAAAACATTTACAATTAAGATAAACTTAAAAACCATCTCTGTAAATATGAACAATCAGCTGGAAAAATGAAAATATCCACTGTAGCATGTACATCTCAACAAGCGTAATGGTTTATGATATTGCAGGTCATCAAGTATGGATTTTGTAAATGATTTCTTGTTGTTTTTCTTCTTTGTGAGGGCGCCCATTAAGTTCCAGACAGAATGTACCAAAGATTAAAAAAAATCAAACTTTTTTTTTCAGATTTGCAAAAACACAGTAATTTTTTTACAATTTTTTTGTGGTTTTCGACCATAAAATGTACAGATCATAAGAACAAATGTTAATTTTTTAAGAAAATCTGTTGTGTTTTCCCTTTTCTAAAATTTAGTCAATAGTACTTTTGTCTGGAGCTTAGCAGAGGTGCCCCACATTAATGGAAACAGGAGTAAGACATAAATAAGGTTTAAATTGAAACAAAAGAGACCTGCAAACTATAGACAATTGTGTATGTTTCTGAACATGTGGCAGAGTCAACAGACAAGCTGCAAATAAAGAAAGAAAGATGGCAAGTTTTTTTAAATTATTATTTTTCTTTGAGATTATAGTTGTCTTGATTTGGAAGAACAATTTGAATAGTAAAGTTTATGATGTTATAATGTTGTGTCAGTTAGCGATTAAGGGGAAAATAGTTCCGGACTCCCTATCTTCTTACATTAAAATAAGATTTTGTCATTTTGGGAAGTCAAGTTTAAGATTTATTTATGGCTTTTTTGAATTTTAAAATGAATGATAAAAGAAAATGTTTCGATTTAATTTCCATTACATTTGTATTTTTGAAAGGTATATTGATGTTGTATGTGATGAAACTTTTAGTGAATCTAATGTTGCATTTGATGAGTAGAGCATGGATAGCTTAGAGAGGAGATTGAAAGATATAAGAGGTTTGAGGAATATTTTTCACTTTGACTAAGTTTCCTTTTTTAGAGATGATATAGAGCATGAGAGCTTGTTCATTTGTGTTTCTTTTTCGAGCAAGGGGGTTCGACAATTTTATTTATGTTAATATTGTGGATAGTTTATTTGTCTTGATTCATAAAATTATCATTGTTATTGTGAATAATTAATTATGTCTTGACTCATAGTTGAAGTACTACATAGCGGATTGTGAATATGTGTGAATTTATGTGTGAAGTGGCATTCTTGTGTAGTTGAGTATGTTTTGATTCATTAGAGGAGGGGTGATCTCATAGATAGTTGGATATGGTTTGATTGACAAGAGGACTTGTGAATAATTGAGTATGTCTTGATTGCTAGGTATTATTTGATAGTTAGGGCATCCACTAATATATTTGGTTTGGTGTGTTCTAGGTGACTTGGGATATTTGATGAGTTGTGTGTATGTCCTATTTCATTGGATTTCTATAGGAGCTCAATGCTATTTAGTACATAAAATTGTTCATTCCTCTCATTATATTGATTCGATAAGAGACAATTTTTTGGATTGTTATATTATGTATCTATAAGTTAGTATAGAATAACATTAAATAAGAAAACAATACAAATGCTAGCAATGTCAATAAATGTTTTAATGACTAGTTTACAAGTTAGTTCTCGAGAAGTTTCCTAGATGGAGTAAATTGGTTTGTGAAGTGTAATGCCCTGCTAGGGAACCCAAAAGAAATTAACCTAAAACATGTTACTAAGTTTATAGAATAATTTTTTTCTTAAGAGTTTACAAATAATAATGAATAACAAAGCGGAAACAATATAACATAAAGACACTACATACTCATATACACAATCTTATTTACAATTACAAATCTTAAGGGTTCCTTGATGTAGAAATACATAAATATAAATTAATCTATTAAGTACAATAACTATTCAAATCTTCCACATAATGAAACTAAAGTACATCATCTCATAAAAGAATACCCAAATACAACTGAACCATAAGGTATACATGATAACCCACATCCACTACACAAGTTGTAGGGTATGTCAATATAATCTAAGTACAAAGTACAATACAATAAAATAAAGATAAGAGTAAGTCTCCAATGATAAACAAGAAGATACAACTGCTACAAGAATCATCCAATATTGGTACACAGACGTCATAATCCCAAATGGTAAAAGAATCACTACCACCCAACCACATGGAACCAAAGGTCCACTCCTACCGTGCTGAGGAGATAACAACAAACCTCACTCAGATATCAAACATTAAAATCCAACACAATACAACACCTAGGCAAGGGATCCTGAAAGCTCTCTATCTCAAAGAGGTACAACACCAACTGAAAATATAAATATACTCGACTAGAGGCAACCAACACACGTAGGAAACCTAAGATGCATAAAGGGAAGTGTTATCACATGAGCCAACTCTAAGGTTATCCTGGTAATCTCTCTAGACCTCGGTGCTCTAGTGACTTTATGCGGTATTAGTAATTCTCTCATACATACGAAGTACGTCAACTATGCTATATCCAGTCCATGCAAGTGACAAGCATCTTCCCACTCCCATCCTAGTCAAGACCTCAATCAAGTACTCAGGATGGGCGAGACACACATTATCTTATTAATTTATTTTAAAAATCTCAATGTATTAAGTTGTCACTCTATTAAGTAACTTGCAAAGGATACCTAGGTAGCCACTTGTGGGCTCAACGCCTGCAAAACAAGTCACTTCCAAGCTATACACTCAAATAACCTACCCTAATGCTCCAATCAAAAGAATAAAGAGAAAAACTGAAACCACAAAAGCTTCTCATAAATCATAAATCATGATAATCACCAAAGTAAAATAATGGAGCATAGTAGAGAACAACACATCCTATACAAGGATCAAATAGTCCATCTCAATATAGACATTACCATAGATCATTCATCCCGTAATAGATATCTCAATAAAATAATAACAATCCTCGTAGTCTTATATCACAAGACCAACGATGATTACAAATGACATCCATCTCCAAACATGGAGTAACATAATCCATAAAGATCATCTAGAATGTAGAATAATCATAGTAGAGAACATAAGGTGACCAAGTTAAATAGACTCAATCAACACGACGGTCGTCACCCATTTGGTCAAATGAAATAAAGATCGAGACACAATACAACATATGATATCACTCACATATATCATAGAATCATACATGATCCAATCGAGACTTAAAAAATGGTTATAAAGATTCTCCACATAAAATCAGAGATCAACAAAAAAACAATTCAAAGCCTCTAGTATACAATTTCTAAAAGTCAACGTAATTTCCCCAAATAAACAACATCAAACAAGGCAATAGAATATACCAAATAATCAAACCATAACACAAGTCTCAGTTGTTTAAGAATAGTCAATTTTGTTTACTAAAGTCTAGTTTGACTTATTAAGAAAACGTTCATTTATAATCTCATACATCTATACTTTTTAAATAAGTAGTGAAATAAAATCTCCATGCATATCAAAACACTATGTATTTAATAATAAAATAATGTTATTAATTTTTTAAATATAAATATAAATATGAATGAAAAGATTAATATTAAAACCTGCATGTAAAAAAATTAATTAATATTTATTTATTGATTTATTTTTTTTCAAATAAATAAATAAATAATAATAAGAATAATTTTAATTAATCAATTAATTAATTTATATATATATTCAAAAATTAATAAATAATAATAATCATTTTAATTCTATAAAAAGATTACGCTCATATGCAAATATTATATATCTATTTTAATTTGATTTACTTCTTAGAGTTTCAACAACAAATACAAACAAATCCTAATTGATTTAATATAAGGCTTTTCTTCAATATTTTTCTAACAAAAATACTAGGTATTCACAATTCCACAATCACAAGATTTCTTCAACCAAAAGCTTTCAAAATAAAATTTCAAACAAAAGAAAAATTACAAAGCTACCATCAACAAAATCTGGTAAACACAAAGTAAACAATATTTTAAAATAAAATCGGATCTATGAGGGTTTTAAACCCTACCTTAATCCACCAATTAACATAAGCCACAGAGAACAATCCAAAAACCTTGAAAATTCCAAGCTTTCATTATTTCCTTCAATTTAAACTCCGAACCAAAGTGTGTAAATTTGTGTGTAAAGAATAATGACCAAAATATTCCTAATAAAGGAAAACTAAGCAACCCTAAGATTTTCTAAAACTCATGTAGAATAAAAAAGGAACTCAACCTTAAATTGAGTAAAAATCATTTATTTGTTAAATATTTCTTATTTTTATCAATTCACTCAACTTGAATTTTACAAGGTAAAGTTCTAATTTCTTAATAAAGTGTTTTCTAAAATGCAACTCAACATTAAAATCACTTAACTCCTTTTGCATTTAAATATTAATTTTTATATTTTAATTAAATTAAAATTCATAACATATTCAAAATATGCAATTTAATAATAAATATTATTCTATATTTTAATTATGCATTTAAATTCCAATTTAGACTTAGTATTTAATTAAATCTCCACTTTCTATAACTAGACTTTCTAATTAATTTTTTTAATAAACATAGGTATTTAATTAAATAACTTTACATTTACACATTCTAATATTTTATAAGATATAAGTAATCAATCATAAAAGTAACTTTAATTAAATCCTTTATCTATATTAACACAAAAAATCACATCAAACCTACATGCATGCAAAACTTGAAGAAACAAACTACATAAAAAATTACTAAATCAAACACAAAGGAAGGGTTCATGAATGACGTCACCTTGACAAATTTGGAGGGTAATAACTAAGATACTTGTTCACTATTTTTGGACAATGAATGGCTTAGGTTGGGATTTGGACATGTCTGTTATCTCCCATCTCTTACCATTGAGATACCGCGAAATGACATACTCATCCTGATAATTCAAGGAAGTCAATGCACGATACCTGAAATCTTGTATAAAAGATGATCATGTACATACATGTATAAATATATAACAGACAATGGCAGGGATCATCTGATCGTGTGGATCTCACAAACAGGTAACTACTACTTCATCCCTCAACCACATCAAACACATGAATTAGAAATATAAAACATACACACCAACCATTCCCATGCAATTATGGGGTCAACAAAACTATGAATATAAATAACATCATCATATGCAAATAATCAACATGAAGAGTGGCCTAAAAGATTTTGGCCATTTAAACTAAAAAAAGTAAACTATGGAAGGGGTATTACATCCACCTCCCCTAGAATTAGGCTTACTTCTGGAAGCCTACAAATTAAATGAGGATATGCATCCCTCAATCACAAAACATTCTATTAAAGCAAAAGACAAAATGACATTTTGAAACAAGCTAGAAATAAACACATCATATATAGTCATCAAGAGCAATATAATTATAGTTGAAGCATAAATAAAAAATCACACCGATCAATCATTTATTATTAATTGATTTAAATAGATCTAGATATTTATTCATTCAACATCATATAATTCATCTATAAATTAATTGTATAAAGTACACATTTGTATTTACATCAAATAACAAATTAAAAGAGGTTCATGCAATTCTAGAAAATGCAATACCAACATATGAGACACACAATGCGCTTAACCTTCACATAAAAATATACTACAATTCTCTGCGATGTCCTCCCTTACACATACTATCGGAGGTCCTAAATGAACATGATAGAAACAACACTTATCACAAAACGGGTCCAACAATATCAAACATTCAGAATAGCCACCACAAAGTTCAAAAGGAAAAACCCAAGTGGGGGAATTCCAAGTTCAGCATTAAATAATAAAAGTACGTTGATAATTCAATAATAAGTCAAGTGTGACTAGTGTACTCTTAAGTAAACTAAAGTGGAAATAGTCAATAGTGAGTGTACTCTTGAATCTTAAGTGTGTCTAATATTTCCATGAGCTAAAGTGCATAAATGTAAACTAGAGTCGTACTCTAGTGTGTTAGAACAAAACCCTAAATGATATGATTAAAACTAATTCAAGAATGCATTAATCACATAACTCGAAATGATAAAACTTAGATTTGAAGCTTAAATGTACTAGTAGGGTGACCCCACAATAGTGGGTTACACTTTTTTAGACATGCTGATTTTTGCTGAAATAACACATTTTTAATAAAATATGATAATTTAATCCTTGAGAGGTTCTATTTGAAGGAATTAATTACAAATAGTTATCTCAAAACCTCTTAGATAAAAAAAATATTGATATAACATCTATACTGCTCATTCATACCTACAATGGAGTCTCCTTCGCACCTATTAAAATGCTGACAAAAAATCACTTTGACTTTATCTTTTGGCAAATCAAATGAATCCATTTGACAAACCTATCTATGTAGTAAGGTACTAATGAGAAAAATATTTCCAATGATTATAATGTTAATATATATTAATTTTATTATGACTTTGTATTTTTAGTTTTACTAAACATAGATATTTCACTGTATGTCTACCTCTATGTTTGACACGTATGGAAAAATAGTAAATGAGAGAATTTAAAAAAAAACATATATATATATATATATATATATATATATATATATATATATATATATATATATATGTATATATATATATATGTATATATATATATGTATATGTATATATGTATATGTATATATGTATATGTATATGTATATGTATATATATATATATATGTATATATGTATATATATGTATATGTATATGTATATGTATATGTATATGTATATGTATATGTATATGTATATGTATATATATATATATATATATATATATATGCCCTAGGTATTGAAGTTATCTTTCTATAAAAAAATAAAATATGAAATTGGACAAATACATGACACGTTATAAGCTATGTAGTCAAGGTATGTCAAAATTACAATTTAGTCAACCTCAAACGTTAATAAAATATGTAATAATCATGATAATGTCGTCAAACAAATTACATGCCCTCCGTATAGATGTTACAAAAATAAATTTGAAAGAAGCACATTGATATCTATTTTAGAAAAAAAGTTATGCTTTATGAAAACGATGTAACTCTTTGAAAATGACATTTTTAGCAACATACCAATTTTTGTGGGAGAAAGAAAAAACTATTCAAATCAATTCAAAAATAAAAATGAAAAATATATTCAGAATCTAGATAGAAAATTTTAAAAGACTCTAATTTACTTCATCTTCCAATTTCAAATGGTTTAACGATAATATGCATCCGAATCTAAAAGTTTTTTTCAAAATATAGAGTTCAGTGTCCGTTCAGGCAAAAAAGTGTAACCCACTATTGTCAGGTCTGAACAACATGAAATCATACCAAACCCCTTTAGGGAGAGGTACAATCCAATCATCAATTGATAATTCTCTCTCATCCTCTGACATCTCTTGAAGTTCCCAAGGTGATGAATAAATGTTGATGTTGGATTAGATATGGAAAGGTAAGTACTGAGAGGGGAGGGGTGAATCAGTACTATAAAACAATTATAAACTATTTGAACTTTCTTCCTTAAACATTTACTGATTCCATAACTTTTGCATGCATCATATAAAACATATAAAAGATAACACATAACTCATAACACATTCATTTTGGTATCGCAAAAATCCTTGTTAGAGGATAAAAACTGTGGTGGGGATGACACCCACAAAACTTCACTACTGCATTAAAAATTCTACTCAGTTAGAGCTACAATGTTAGCTATTTCTGATAGCTTACCCTATTAAGAGTATCAACCCGGTTAAGAGTCTTAAGACTTGTTAAGCCTACCTTGTAAGAGGATTTTACAATTCTAATATAAGAACTGTACTTGGTTAAAAGATTTACAATATAAGATCTGTTAAGATATGTTCGGTTAAGAGACTTTACAATTCTGATTACTCTTTAATCAGTAACACAAACTTGTCTATTAAACTTGCATCATACATATGCATATCAGACTCTTTATGCTCAACAACTCATTACCTCATACTGTGTACTACTCACAATATCAATTCTGTGCTCGATAGATTCAATTCTGAATCACAATCACTTTCTGTTATTTACTGCTCTATACTCGGTGGTTTCTCCGCTCATCACCTTCTTTGAAATCTCAACTTCACACATGCATACTGATCTTCACACTTTGATTCATTTAAATACAATTCTAGAAGCAATGCAACATGTTCTAGAATCATCTCTACAAACAGTGCCTGCATTGGTTACTCCTCCAATGCATATATCATACTTTACTCTCATTGGCAGATCTCCCCTTGTAATCATGTCTAATCATTATATTTTACATCTCCAATTCTCTGACATACAATCTCCTTGAGATTTGTAAACCATTTTTTGTTCGGTGTCCAAATTAAATGTACTTAAAGATTCTCCTTGTGTTGGTTTGCTATGCTCGGTAACACGTTTTCATCTAGCTCGGTAACTATCTTATCTTCTTGGTTTGGTTGATGTTGTAGCTCGGTATAACTCGGTGTTTAGTGTCTAAACTTGCTTTGCCTTTACCAAAATTATCTGTTCCCTTATTTCCTTTTACCGATTAGCTTTACCTTCTTTACCGACTTGTCTTTCCTTCTTTACCGAATGACTTTGACAATCATTATGACTTCCTCATAACTAATGACAACAAAATAACTGTTAGGAGTATCAGTTTATTGAAGAATTGATGCTTGTTGATTTGTCTTTGAATTCACAAATCTAGAATTTCACATATGGAATAATTTTCACTTCATGAGAATATCTCCAATTTGCACACTTGTTGTTAATTATTTTATATCACAAATGAGGAAGATCGCTTGCTTGTATATTAAAATTCTAACTTTGAATTGATAAAAAATAACTTAGAATTATCATGCTTTTGCATCAGGGATAGTTTTGGAAAGGGTAGGATCATCATAATATCCTCCGAATATTTTTGCCAAAAAATGTTGGTCAATGTTGCTTCAAAGCAACATTGTCACGATAAAATTGGCTTGAATTTTTAGGGATGTGAGATAATAGGGTCTTACTTTCGTAAACGTATTCTTATGAAAATATATAATGTTTAAGTGAGGGAAACATATCTTGAGATTTGAAATGGAGTAGGCCTTATAATAAATAAAACTAACGAATGATAAAGGGCACACCTAGAATTAAGTGGCCAAATAAGAGTGTGATGAGATTTGATCTAAGAGAGGTCTCATATTTTTGAATTGATTATTAATTAAATGCATAAGGAAGTCCTATAATATGTAATAGAATGAGGCACACAAAAATGTGTGCTAGGAGAGCATAGAATTGGACACCCTAATCAAAGGTGTACAATCTACAATGCTACAAATTCTAAATTGAATTTTTTACACTAGATTACATAGTTTTTTTTGTTTGTTTTGAATACATGATCTATCGACTATGATCTCCAACATTTATGAAGAAAAAAGTCACATTATCAAGAATTATTTTACTTATTAATATTTCCAAACTATAATTCATGAAATATGATTTGTTTGAGATCCTAAAATATGATCCAAAATGTTGATAAAATAATTAAATATTTTAATCACAAAAATTGAAATTCCACTTTAAAAAAATAATCAAAATCAACAACAATAAATTTAAAAATGACAGCTAAAATTGATATGAATATAAATATGAATCAAGAGCTTCACAAAGTGTTGACAATGAATATGTACATAGAGACATAACTTGAACCATGAGGCACATAAACCATTGATCAATAGCCACTACTGAGCAATCCTTAGGTCAGGAGAAGATAGATAGCCTTAAATAAAAAAGATTCAATGAAAAAATAAAATATTAGGAGTCCAAGAGAACAACACAAAATATTGACTTATATCTAAAAGATGGGACTAAGTTGGTAGTATACAAAGGACTAGAACTGGTCCAAACTACATTAGTATCTAATAGAATGCTTATAGAACTTGTTGAGGAAAAAAAAAAAATTGATACATAGAGGTGATTGATTAATTGAATTTTGTTGGATTAGATGATGTTATTTGAAGTGTCCAGTACATTGAAATTTTGTTTCTTTTCTTACAGTATGATATGTTTAAATAAGGTGTTTGAGGTGATTTATTTATTTAAAAATGTTTGAAAGATGATTGTTTCATATAATGCATAATAATTTATGTTTTTTTTTCTTATGTGATAAAAGAATATTATTTTTGTTAGTTTGAGATTTCTTTTTACCATTAATTTTGTAACATAAATGCTTTTAATTACAACAATTAAAATTATTTGATAAATCAAAAGAAATCTAATTAACTTTTTTTAAGAAATAAATGGTTAACATGTAAGAAATGAAAACTAAAATTATTTCTAACTTTTTAACAAATGAAATGTAATTAAATCATATGTGAAGATTCAAACACTTTTCTTGAAAGTGTGTTTACATAATAATCAATATGTTTAAATATCAAAACAAATCTTCTCCAATTAGAATTATATCAAGCAATAAAATATTTTAAGCCACACACACACACACACACACACACACACACACACACATATATATATATATATATGCATACATAAATATGTATGTTATCTCTATTGAGATTTTAAGGTTGTCATTAGTACCAAAGGTTTGTAAAGATATCGGTTGGTCACTTACACTGAGCTAATCGGTAACATAAAGCATAACAGACTAGTCGGTAAAGCTTATATACCGAGCAGCAGATAGTTTACCGAGCACTAGCAGACATCGACACCAAAACTGATAGACAGTAAGCACCGAGCATCGCAGTATACACCGATCAGTTTACACAGTGTTTACCAAGGATCATAGGAAACAACACAGTAATTAGAAATGGCACATACTTCTATGCAAACGGTTACAACAGTTTATAAAACATTTTACCAAGATCGAGGAACATTTAATGTGATGATATTCATTAAATACAATGTCTATCTTTTGTAATAGTTGATCTAGGTTATTATTGTACACCGTAGATCTTAGGGTTATGACTATATTGTGTAACCTAATTTTGTTAAAGCAGCAAAAATAGAACACTATATATTTGTGTGTTTGCATCATTTTTGGTGTGAGCTGATATATGAATCATGGAGCACTTGAAGAAATTGCCTAACTTCAAGTCTATTAGTTAATAAAGCAGAACCGAGTATAGAGGAATTCAGATTGAGTAGAATCAGCAGAGGCTACCGAGCAGTTCAGAGCAGAGATTCATCATAAGTAAGGTGATATTTTATCATAACTTATAGATCTGTATCAGACAACTGAGTTGTCAAATAACAGATAATTACCTATTTCTTTCTGACAATTGTAATAGAGTTTTTGGATAAAATCTCTTGATAGAGTAGACTTAACAGTCTTATGTAAATCTCTTAACCGAGTGCACACTTCATTAGTGTTGTTAAAATCCTATAACTAGGTAGATCTAGTCAATCTAACATGTCACTCCTAACTGGGTGAGATCATCAGAAGTGATCAAAACTTGTAGCCCTAACAGGCAAACCTTTTCTATCTGCAGTAGTGAAGAATTTGTGGGTGTCATCCCCACCATAGTTTTTACCTTCTAACAAGGGTTTTTGCATTACCAAAATACTTGTGTCATGTGATTGTGATATTGAATTCATGTTATTTACTTACTTAAGTTAAATGGATGATTGATTCATGCAATTAGATTCAAGTTGTTTTGGTCGGTTATCACTGTTTATAGTTATGGATCTGAAAGGTTTACATCTAAAGTGTTTGAAGGCACTGATTCACCCCTCCCCTCTCAGTAATTCCAACAATTGGTATCAGAGCACAATTCTCTTATTGTACAGTTTAACCACTGAAGGGTAAAAATCTAAGTCATGGAGAGATACAAGCTTGACAAGGTATAAGAAATCCAAGGAAGGACTGAAGAAATTATTGGTTGAAAGGAAGAACCTAGCTATTCTACAAAATGAGATTGGTTACCATGAAGAACCTATTGATGAAATATTCGAGCATATTGGATCCAATTGTGGAAGCATCTCCGATGGATCTGAAAGCATAATCACTGATCTATCTGAAAAGAATCAATATTTAACCGATCAAGTGAAAGCACTACAAATCGGTCAAGATCTCAGATGGTGAGAATGGTAAAAGCAATGAACAAAGCAAAACAAGCTGAGCAAGAAAGAAATTTGGCAATCGATGACCGCAGATAGATGAGTGAACAACTTCAAACTAAAGAGAGTGAGATACAAAGACTCACTGACCGACATTTCCAAGTAACTAATCAAATGATGACTATGAATCAAGAGGTAAACTGAGTAAATGCATAATTGTCAAGAAAACTAGAAGATGTTGCAAGACTCATAGAAGAGAATGAGAAGCTGAGAAATGAAGTGAAAAATCAACAGCATCAAAATGAAATGAAGAAACTTGCTGAGGCTAGCTCCAAGAAGATTGATGACTTTTTGACTAATCAGAGAGGATTTGGAAGTAAAGCCGGTATATGCTACACTAGTAAAGGAGAAACATCACTACAAGCTAAACAAGTCAACACCAGTCAAAATCAGAAACCTAAAGTGTTGGCATGTTATCACTATGGCAAATCAGGACATACATCTAATGTGTGTAGAAGCAAAGCATAGGGTAAACCTCCCGTCACTCCTAAGTTTAATGGATACTATTACTATTGTGGTAAGTTTGGACTTCCTACTTATGAGTGTAGAGCTAAGCAAAATGATCTTGCTAACAATACCACTATGGAGAAAATATGCTATACTTGTAACAAGCATGGACACACTGCATGAGACTGTAAGGGAGAAATGAAACAAGTTTGGACACCTAAGGAGAAAGCACAACACAGGCCATATTCACCAACGAGACAAGGTAATTCTTATGTTTGGGATTATAATACATGGGCTAACTGTACTGTTTGTGGTAGATATTGACACATTGCAACAAATTGTTATGGAAAGAGTTGAATTTGACAATCAAGAAGCTGGACAAGCACTGGGATGACATGTATGCACTGTCATAAGGTCGGTCATTTAAGCAAGAATTCCAGAGACCGAGCACCAGATGAAAACCATATATTTGAAAGTGGATATACTATTGCAGATATCATGAAGTTAAGGAAAACTATGTGGAAGAAGGCATCTAATGAGAATGCTGAGTCAAGTAATGTTGTCGGTGAAACCTCATCCACTGGATTGGGTGACATCGATACATCCATTTAAGGTGAAATAGGTATGTATGGGACTGATATTTCAAAAGATCACATTTTACATATAGTTCGTTATGCATAATGTTCTTATACCAAATCAGTATGAATAAAGATGCACTATGGTTTAGTTGTCATGAGTTAACAATGTTATACAGTCGGTAAAAGAGAGACCGAGAGTTGGTTACCTGTTGGTAATCACTATCTAAGGTTAACCGAGCACATGTATCAACCAATGAAGAAATTATATATTAACTGAGTGGATGAAAATTTTAGTTGTCACCGAGTTGACAGCTGTTTCATATCGAAAGTTAGATCAAGCATTTATCACATGTAATTTTGAGTGGGAACATTGAAAAGTCTATAAATACACGGGAACCGAGTTCATTTTTACAATGCAATTTCGAAGAGTGGAGAATTCAAAGAGCAGAGTCTGAGCTAAAATATTTTTAGAAGGATTCAAGGCTACATTAGATCAAACTGACATCACTCCTCATGACACCGAGTAAGTTCATTTGCGATCAAACACTTCTTATCCTACTGCTTGCCGAAACCCTAGAATCAATTTATGGCACCTACATCGTCTGCGAGCAAAACTCAAAGTGTTGAGGAGGAAGTTAATCTAATCGTTAGGACAAATTTTGATGAACCTAAGTTTAAGCCACATCCCAAGGTCGTAGCACAAATAGATACAATGGGAACTTTTTCGAGCATACTAGAAAGGGTTTTATTGACAGAAGACGTAAGGTCTTATATTCATTGCAAAATTAGAGAAGTTGGAGATTTTGAAACTGTTGCAGCATATCAAAAACTCTATGGCCCTGATGGAAAAATGAAATTAGATTACAAGAAGATTGAGGAATCAAGGTTATCATGTTTTATACACTTTCCACAATCATTTAAATCAGATTGGATCATAATCATTTTGAGCATATATCACGATGATAAATTCTAGCTGGATAAACCGATTGAGGTCAACAAGAAAATGGTCAGTAGGGTTACTGGGCTCCCTACAATCGACAAGGCTAAGGCTTTCCATAGTTCATCATGACTGGATGTTGAGAAATATACTGGAGCACAATGGGACGGTCGGGTATTGAAGATTTTGACAATCAAGGACCCAGCAGTCAAATTTGCAGCACATGTGATCGGGTACAAGTTATTTCAATTGAGTAGACTCAATAGCATACCCTGCAGCACAGTAGACATGGTGCACAAAATTGTAGTAAAAGGTCACCAGGTTGATCTTGCCGAGGTACTGTTTCATCAACTTCAAGAGAATATGAAGACCATAAGGAAAAAGAAATCTAACACATGTAAGTTTGGATCTCTACTTGCATGCATATTTTTCTATCTACAAAAGTATGTACCTAGCACCAGTAAAGTAAATTGGATACCAGATGTACCAATAACAAAATAGATTAGTGAAATGATGAATAAGTTCGGAGATAAGTTGAATATGGAGTTTAATGCATACTTCAAAGAATTTCAATCTAAAATGTATAAAAGAAGCAAAATTCTGAGGGAATTAGTTCAAATATTTGAGAATGATATATGTTTTGTAGTCAACATCAATTATACTTTGATAAAAGCAATTGAACCTAGGATAAAATGGTTGGCACTGATGGGATATGAAGTGAACCATGATTTTTCACTGAAATCAATTAATGCACTGCTTGCACTACCAAAAGATCCCATTGCCACTAGGTTCAGAGTATATGAAGAGGCCAAATCTAGAATTTCAACAAATATTGAGACTGGTAAAATAACTAGAAGGTAAAGAAGATGAAGAAAAATCTCATTGCTAAATATGGAGATGGGTCTGAGACATCTGAAGAGACACCGGTTGAACAGGAAATCGAAGGTCAACTACAGTTAGCTAACAAACCATATGATAGTGAGGAGACCGAGTCTGACAAAGAAGTAGATCCTACACCGGTTCCTCCACCTGAAATTCCTATAAAGAAGCAGTCACCTGTACATGAAGGTATGAAGACACGATCATCAACTACATCACCACCTACCGATAAGGAAGAAGCAGAGAAAGTAAAAAAAAGGAGAGCAGCTACACCGACAAAGAAATACATTAAGAGATAGAACAAGGTTGTAGCCGAGGCACCAAAGAAAAGGAGAAAATTCATAAGAAATAAGGAAGATCTTGAGGAAACTGAGACAGAAGATGATGTTAATCAATTCAAAGTGGTCAGTCACAAGGCAAAAACAATAGATGAAATCATTGAAGACATAATTGAACATGGAGATCTCACTGATCCCTTACTAGATAGATTTGACAAAATATCAAAAGAAGATCAAGCCAAGGTTGAAGAGGCTGTCATCCAGATGATGATAAAATTCAAGAAAGTTCCAATGGAATTTTCCTGTGCATTACCAAAGAAATTGGATGATAAAATTATTGAAAAATGGGCTATTGCACTAGACACTGAGAAGAGAAAGAGAGCACACTCTCTAGTTTGAGTAGTGACACATTTAAGCTTTGGAGAAGTTAGTGAATACTTGACCAAATACCAAGAAAACTTTATGATCAAGAATAGAGCCTTAATGATCATGGATGAAAATGTAGCAGATATGGATACCACAACAGATTCTATGTGGACATCAATTTTGAAAGCCAAAGAAAAAGTTGAGTAAGAAGCATTCCTGAACTTGTCTTTGAAGAGACAATTCCAAAGATAAGGGTATTTGCATTGATGAGGGAACTACAAAGAAATCAAAGAATACCGGTATATCAGTTACCGAGGCAATTGATATCACCAAGGACAAGGAAGAAATAAGTATTTCACAGGATGCACCGGATAAAGTTGAAATTCAACTGGAGAAGAAAATCGATGACGATGTACTTGTTGAAGACATCACAAATGGTTATCCTGATGACCAAGATGATGAAGATGTAAATATTGCACCAAATAAAGATGAAGCACTAGACACTAAATGTCTATTTACATCACTATCGGGTGAACTTCCTGTACTTGCAGAAGCAGCTAAAATTCTTTCCCAAGTATAACTCGACGGCTCAGATCCCAAGAAAAACAAAGACATCATAGGGGATCAAAACATAGAGAAACCTATAGAAATAGATGAGCCTACACATACAGAGGCACCTTCCACCGAAGCAAAGGAAACAAAAGAAGCAACAGAAACAAAAGAAACAAAGGTGATCCCACTTGACACCACATCCGAAACTCCCACTATATCAACCAAGACTACAACTACCAAGGAGTAGAAGAAGGAAGAACATGTGTTAACCAGGAAGGATACTCCAAAGACTGGAGATAAAGCTATTGCTATTATTGAGAAGAAATCACCTCTAGCACTAAAGAAGAAGAAGAAAGGAAAAGGGCCGGTCACCCTAGATGAAGTGATCATTATCCCTGAGTGTGACCCGAGGACCCTAAGCCCCGAAGACTTGAGTAAATATGGGGAATTATGTACAAGAAAGGTAGCGCAAGAGAAGTTGAAGCAAGAACACAAACAAAAAGAAGTATTAACTGATGTGCGAGATATCCTCCAATAGGTAGTACTTGAGATACATATTGATGAGGATACGCCTATCATAGATCAACTTTCTACACTTGCCGAGAAGATAAATGCCCTAGACACTGATGCAGATAAATGAATTGAAGAAAGGGTAGAATCCAAGATACAACACAAATTAGCAGAGAAAATCAGCCTAGAAGTGGCATTACAGAAGGTCAAATTATTTGAGGTAATTAATGAAATGAAATCTATCACCCAGTTAATTTGTCAATATTTATTGAAGCTTTGTACTACAGACACCTTCACTGTTGAAGTTAGTGAAAAGATCAAAGGATTGGAAGCATAAATATAATTGAGTACAAATGAAGCTATAACTGAGCCTCATACTTTCTTAAAGCACATTCACCGAGTTTAGGAACTCCGACGGTTGATAGCAGATTTGAAGAAACAAGAAGAGCACATAACAGATCAGGTTACTGAGTTGCAAACCGAACTCATTCCATACTTGAAAATTTTTGAAGCACATATTGTCAAAGAAGAGCTACTAGTTGCAACACCAAAAATTTTGATGTTATATAACATCTTTGACATGCATGCCCAAGTCGGTCTTGAGCACATCGCTCTCACCAAATTGAAAGAGGAATGAGACAACCTCTTGGAGTCAGTGAAGAAAACCCATCAGCCTATTTTTGACAAGATGTGACTATACTAAATTTTTGTATTTGGTATTACTATCAAAAAGGGGGAAAACAATCTATCAACTGTTATGCCAAATATGTACATAGATGCTACATATACTACATATTATCGGGAGCATGCATCGAGGGGGAGTACTTAGTACTTAGAAATTTTTTGATGTGTATATGTATGTGGCGGAGATATAAGTTATATAGAAAATTTTGTCTATATACATTCAAAGTTTTGATACTAATGCCAAAGGGGGAGATTGTTATCTCTATTGAGCTTTTAAGGTTGTCATTAGTACCAAAGGTTTGTAAAGATATCGGTTGGTCACTTACATTGAGCTAATCAATAACATAAAGAAAAATAGACTAGTCAGTAAAGCTTATATACCGAGCAACAGATAGTTTATTGAGCACCAACAAACACCGACATCGACAGACAGTAAACATCGAGCATCGTAGTATACACCGATTAGTTTACACAGTGTTTATTGAGGATCACAGGAAATGACATAGTAATCAGAAATGGCACATGCTTCTATGCAAATGGTTACAACGGTTTATAAAATGTTTTACCAAGATTGAGGAACATTTAATGTGATGATATTCATTAAATACAATGTATATCTTTTGTAATAGTTGATCTAGTTTATTATTGTACATCGTAGATCTTAGGGTTATGACTATATTGTGTAACCTAATTTTTTTAAAGCGGCAAAAACAAAACACTATATATTTGTGTGTTCGCATCATTTTTGGTGTGAGTTGATATATGAATCATGGAGCACTTGAAGCAATTGCCTAACTTCAAGTCTATCAATTAACAGAGCAGAACTGAGTACAAAGGAATTCAGATTGAGTAGAATCAGCAGAGGCTACCGAGTAGTTCAGAGTAGAGATTCATCACAAGTAAGGTGATATTTTATTAGAACTTATAGATCTGTATTAGACAATTGAGTTGTCAAATAACAAATAATTACCTATTGCTTTCTGACAATTGTAATAGAGTTTTTGGATAAAATCTCTTGATAGAGTAGACTTAACAGTCTTATGTAAATCTCTTAACCGAGTGCACACTTCATTAGTGTTGTTAAAATCCTATAACTAGGTAGATCTAGCTGATCTAACATGTCACTCCTAATAGGGTGAGATCATCAGAAGTGATCAAAACTTGTAGCCCTAACATGCAAACCTTTTCTATCTGCAGTAGTGAAGAATTTGTGGGTGTCATCCCCATCGCAGTTTTTACCTTCTAACAAGGGTTTCTACGTTACCAAAATACTTATGTCATGTGATTGTGATATTGATTTCATGTTGTTTACTTATTTAAGTTAAATGGATTGTTGATTCATGCAATTAGATTCAAGTTGTTTTGGTCGGTTATCACTGTTTACAGTTATAGATTTGAAAGGTTTACAAGTGAAGTTTTTGAAGGATCTGATTCACCCCTCCCCTCTCAGTACCTATCTCTCCTAATTCCAACAATGTATATATATAATAATATATGTACACATATATGCATATAAATATACACAAATACATACACAAAGAGTACACTAAGAAAATATATGTATGTACAAATAGAGTATAGTATGTAGATGATGAATTAATTTGATCTAAGCTTTTAGATTCAATTTAATTTTTATATTTAGTAAAGATATCGATTTAGAAGTATAATAAACAATTTTGATTCAAATAAATTAAGATAAGTATAATAATAAATGTGGATTATTGCAATAAAAAAAACTATTTAAGAATATTTTTTTTAAAATATGTAATTTTAAGTTAGTCAACATAAACCAAACTAATACAATAAAATAGAAAATCCTCTTTTGGAGAATAGTGTTTTAGATGTAGATTTGGGTTGATACGATAATATGGTCCTCAATGAGCTAAATTCATTTTTACTTGCTCTCCCTCTTATTATCACTTAATTATTGGGCCAATCTCTAAGGTAAACATATATGCTAGGAAATGTGAATTGAAATGTTGAGGAAATATCTAATGGTTGTTTGATTGGAGTTGATTATAATAATGGATTATGTGAAGGATTTTGTAGGGTCTATGATACAATTTTTTCCTCCAATTCAACCCTTCTAAATGAAGGAGATGACAAAATTTGTATGCCAACATTGATTGGAGTTGATTACTAGTAAAATTAGATCAAGTTTGATAAAAATGAATGAATGCAAGAGAAACTCATGTTTTGTAGTAATTTAAATGTGTGATCATACAAAATCATCGTGTTTGATTGTTTTAAACCATTTAATCAAAAGAATAATTGTTATGGCAAAAATGTATTTATCAATTGGATAAAGCAATGGTTTTGAGAAAATTGAAGAAATGACACATTTTAAATGATAAATGGAAAATAAAGGAAGTAATTAAGGGGTTCAAAGGATTGGTAAAGTCTAACAATTACCAACAATTTTGTTTTTTTAACAACAATATAATAAGAGTATTGATATATTTTCATGTATTGTTAGCGTACTTTTGTGATTTTGATTATAATTGGATTTGTCATGTTGACATGTGGATTTATAATTGTATATAATTGTAGTCATTAATTCCTTTTTAGTTCAATCTTATAATTCAAATTCATTCATGTACGACATTGGCTTGTTGTGATGGTTAAGTTGTTGTGTTGTTCTTATCATCAAGGTTCAGATCCCATTGATGTAAGGCCCCCATTTGTGAATTTATTGGCTCATAGATCCAAGTAAAATATTTTCTCCTAAACATATAAATTTGATCAAGAATAAAATACATCAATTTACAGATTATGAAATATTTGTCTAAAGAAAACCCTAATTTCTACATATTTATAAATAAATTATACACATCTCAAAAAATACATTCCTTCATCTACATTTAAACTAAAGATCACATTTAATTTATTAAAATCAAATTTAATTCATATCTAAAATTTACTATTCTAATCTCTACTCCTTATCTTCAATTACTTTTTTATACTAAATTTACATGGAGATAGGAAATGGGACCAAGAATTGAGATTCTCTCCCCAAACATTTTGATCATTTAATTCAAGTAGAGTTCAACCTTTGTTTATAGACAAGTGATTTTGAGGCTAATGAGATGACTAGAGGACAACAAAAATTAATACAATTTAATGCAATTTTGATTCTCACAAATATTAAATATCAGCCTCCACCAAAATGATAACAAAAATTAAATATCAACTTCTAGAAAATGTTAACAATAATTGAATATTAATCTCTACAAAACCATAATAAAATTGAATATTAACCTCTACAAAAAATGATAACAGAAATTGAATGTCAACCTCAATATTATATCAATATAAGTTCCTCTTTATCTATGTCTATCTTAACTTTTGTAATATTCAAAGATTGGATATGAATTCTATTATAACTCTATATTTATTTATTTTAGTATTGGACAAGATTTGAACTTAGTACCATTTAGGTGCTTACAATATGAATTTTCCATTACACCAAATGTATTGATAGGCTTCTTCAAAACAATCATATTATATCTTCCTCTTTTGATATTAATAGAATATAACTCTTGCCACTTTATGAAAACTAAAAAAAAACTTAATATCAACCCCCACAAAAAGGGTAAGAGATGAGACAAATTTTTAAGCCCAAACTGATTTTTCAGGACTTCATTTTTTTGTATCATTTCTATATAGTATAGATGTTTTTGTTATTAAAGCAACAAAAATGAGGGGTTTTGTCCTTAATTACAACGTCCAAAGGCAGACAAAGTCAAGAAACACCATTGTCAACACACATAAAATAACTATAAACATGACATCAAGCTACTTAATACCAAAAATAGAATACCAGAAACTATGTGTTAGTGATAAAAAAGATCCCAAAGCTAACACCAACATGATACCAATCTGCATATTCATATAACTAACACCTACACTATAAGTATTCATGATGACAGTCTTCAAGAAACTAGAGAAAACATAACAAAACTTACTTATTTGCCACATATAGTTAGACCAGTAAATAATAAGAAGTCAGATATGCCACACATGACTATACGAGTTAAAGTAACTACCCCTAAAGATCAACATATAACTATAAACTAATCTATAGAACACCCAAAAAAGAACAAGGAGAACAAGACCAATAGAAACAACAAAACTATAACAAGTCATGGCAAAAAAACTAATTTTTCTTCTTCATTTCCCTAGGCTTGGAGAGCATCATCTGAGTCCAGTTGTCAGCAAGGAATTTGAATAGCTCATCAGAGGCATCATTCTCCAGTTCCTTTGTGGCCGATTTCTCCTCCTCCAAGAGATAGAGAGTGGTTGCCGAATAATGCATAACCTTCAGAGCAAAATGAGCAAGCACTGAGAAACTATCATCTAGGTGTTCCAAATCCTTCTTAATTTTTTGAATTTCCTCCCAATTAGTAGCATAGGAACCAAAATAACAATCCACCACAAGCTTGTGACCTCCCATAATATTCTTTCCTTTATCCAGTGGAATTTGAGTAAGGAAGGTGGCATTCATAGGGGAAACAATTTTGCTTCCCACCTCAAGTTTAGCAGTGAGGTCCAAGGACTCAAGTTTTTATACTTGCAGAGACATGTGTGGAACTAGTGCTATTTTGAGTAGTCTCTTTCCTAGACCCATTATTATCCTGGCTTTTAGAATCACTAGAAATATTCTCCTTAATTGAATCCTCTTTCATATCTTTTATTTTATTCCAAAGTTTGGCAACAATCCTTGAAGAATGGTGGGGGGTTTCCTCAACATCTACATCTAAGTCAACAAGGTGAATTTTGGGTTTTTTTGCAGCTTTAGACTTCGATGGGATAGGTGGGTTCTTTTTCTTCTTTTTTTTCAGCCTTAACAAGGGATCCAAACAATAGGGATGATTGAGTGGAAGGAAGAGGGGTTTTAGGTCTTTTATTTCATTTCTTCCCACTAGCACTTGGGATGTCAATAATGCAGCTAGGAGGAGGGGATGGGGAATATGGGGCCCCTTGCACCAAAATAGCCCTTGGAGGGCTTAAAGACAAATAAAAATTAAAGTCTCAATATGAGCTCTTGATGCAAAATTGTATACTTTTTACCCTATTTTTTGCTCTCTCTCACATCCTTAACCATGTATTCCCGAGAGTACAGAAAATAAAAAAGGTAGAGAAATCAAATAATGATGGTGGAAGTGATTGAGAGATGGAAAGTGATAATAATAATAATAATAAACCCCAAGGCACCCTTCTAAAGTAAAATATTTCATTATAATAGAACACACCTGGTCCCAAGGTTCAGACAATTCCTCCTTGTTGAAACCACCACAAAGCTTAACTAGCTCTTCACCCTTGCGAAAGAAGTGGTTCAAACTAGCTTCATCAGAGACGAGACTCATTTACTCATTAAATTAAAATGAAATTCCCCTCATGGTTACTCTAATTCGTTCCTCCCAGGTCTCCAAAAACTAGTGTGAGAGGCTTTCATCAAAGTCGGTCATGGCTTCCATAAATGACACAATTCCCCCCTCAGAGATAATGTGCCACACCTTCAGATTGTTAAGAATAGCCTCCTTAATTTTATTTGGTCCAACACAAACTCTATTCCCACCCATATTGATTTCCTCTAGGATAAAATTAGTAGAGTTACCTAAGGCCACAAGAAAAGGAAAGTTGTAAAGCCAAGCTTGCAGAATGCGATTAAAACTAAAAGTGGATGAAATAAAGCCCATAAAATACTTTAAAGGGGTGTAATAATTAAAATAAATGCTCTTTCTCATAGCAAGAACCATGTAGGTTGTAAATTCATGCAGAAGGTCTAATCTTGGATTTTGGGCATTATAAAAAATAATGAGAATTTGAGTGAAAAGTCCATAAGGGTACTTTTCATCTTTTCTGAATGAAAATCATGCTTTTTAATAATCACCCCTTTCCAATTTTTAATTATTTGTGGATTTCAGCTTAGCTCCTAAAAAATGGGCATGTGATGATGTGGTAACTTTGAGTACCATCTAATTGGCACAAGGTGGGCCTGTAGTGCCCACCCATAGTTTACTTTTTAGTTTTATATTGCCAAACTCTTT